>WWET01000237.1:63341-102855 GCA_011038615.1 Limnodynastes dumerilii | reverse complement strand
AGTACATCATGGCTTCCGTTTTCAGTTTTAATGACAAAAGTTTTGCCATTAAGATTGAAATGCTGGAAACCCTGGACTCCTAGTACTTTATTCTAACAATCTCTGAGTGCTGCTCTTTTTGTGTGTGTGTATGTTTATATCTATATCTAGATATATATCCATCTTGATATATCTATTTACCGGTAAGTAAGATTTTTTTTTAAAGAGTATATAATTTGGTAATTAAATAAAATGGTAAAGTGTAATAAGATATCCAAATTTTGGCATTTAGACAAGGGAGCAAGCGATCATAGATATTTCTTTTAAATTATATGTTTGGAACAGCATAGACCACTTTAAAATTGTATTTAATTACCAATAATTATATACTCCTCTTTGGTTAGAAATACTCATAAATGCTATGAGGAGTATTTTTACTATGGCAAAAAAACATGTAGCGCGATCACTGGGTGGAGCGCCGTCGGACTGCGTCATAGAGCTGCAAGAGAGGCTTATTTCTTTTTTTGGAAGTTGCGGAGGGGGGGGGAGGGCCCGGGGGCCTTCATATTTTGTCAGTCCCGGGCCCCACAATTTCTGATGGTGGCCCTGCAACTTGTGCATATATCACCTTATCTAAATGGATTGTTGAGATGTTATGTACACAGTTCTTTGTTGTTTATGCTGTTCTCTGTCACATTCGCTCTTTGTAATTTAAGAATACCTACTCCACTGGCGATCCGCAAATTACTTTTTTTCTTATGTGATGGCTTTTCCCCTGAATATTATAGTGGATGAGTTTACTGCTCTTCTGCATATGTGGCAAAGATAGAGTCAATGCCAGACAGTCATTCATTATGTAGGCACCTTTGGGTTGTTACCACCCATATTCCAGCAAACATAACCATTAGTAATCACATCAGTACTCAAATACAGTAAATAAAATTAAAGACATGATTACCCTATTGTTACATAGAAACATGTAAGGTATGTTCCAAGTAACAACCACAGAAATAGACAGCAGGAGCTTATGATATGCCATAATGGAGTATGCAAAGCTTTTATACAATAGGAAGGAAACATCTGCAATAACTAGTCAAAACACAATGCCATATTTAAATGCTCCCTTGTTAATATATGGGATTGCTATAGGAAGCCTGTAATGTTACTTTTTCACATGTCACATGGTCCCAGTTTTCACATCCAGTAAATATTTTGCATAGTGCAAGTCTGAATGTCCACACCAGCTGTCAGTATACTGTAACACAACGATACCTCAATATTATTGTAATGTATTTCTCAACACTTCTGCACCCCATCTGTTTTTTATGTATAACTAACCACATGACTTGTAAAATCAAGATATAAATGATTAATATTTAGTACCTATCAAGCAAGTGAAGGAAATGGACAATTTTAAATGAAGACATTGTGCAATAAGCAAACATACAAGAAATACTAAAATGCAATATCTGCATCCTAGTGACAATTAGCCTTTATATACAAAGAGATAAAAAAAATATATGTACATGTAAAATGTTGGCCTAATTTTAAATGATGGAATGATGTCACTATATTATTCCTAAACGTCCCACTTGTGATGTGTGTGACAAATGCGACACCCCCTATAAAAGCAATAAACTAAGATTAAAACGCAGACACCAAGCTTTGGGAATTAAATTTTAATACTAAATAAATTTATTGTTTGAGGTCAATGTTCTTTAAGGGGTCAAATGATCTCCAGCTAAATTGATGGGGGCCAAGAAATAAGATGACACATAATGAACAAATGGCATACAACAGACATGACAATAAACATAATTAATTTCTAAACAATTCAAACAATGCCAACCAAGAGGGCCCTCCACCTTGCCGAAGGCCCTCCACCTTGCGTAGCACTTTCTCTAAGTGCTACGCGAGATCGCCCGCCCAGACAGATCTACAACTTCAGGCAATAGCCACGTCAAGTGGCTCAAACAAAGACAGTTACTTCCCGTAACTTCTTCTGTACCTCCAGTTGCACTATAAACAAAAACAACAATTCCAACAGACCTAAGAAGCAAAAGGGGCAGGACTCTGGGCTCAACCCCTTAAGAAAACTCCCGTGACCTGGCTCCCACCCCTCAGCAGCCCTCGGGAATAATGAAAACCAACCTAAGGTGAGTGTCATCATTGATCACAACCATGTATACATAAAGATAGCTAAACCAGATTACACAAGTATAACTAGTAGCCAAATGATGAAAAAATCATGTTCATTATCAACAGGGTTTTTGAAAAAAAAGCATAACATGCAGTGTGTTAGTGTCCAGTGCCTTAAAAGCCCAGATGCCTCTTCTTAATGT
Organism: Limnodynastes dumerilii; assembly: GCA_011038615.1. Classification (NCBI taxonomy): domain Eukaryota; kingdom Metazoa; phylum Chordata; class Amphibia; order Anura; family Limnodynastidae; genus Limnodynastes; species Limnodynastes dumerilii. The sequence goes on along the minus strand of WWET01000237.1, from coordinate 100,534 downwards.
CATATAAAAAGTAGGTACTTTTTACATGATGTTTACAAGAGGCCATTTTAAGGCCCTTATATTTCCCACACAGTGATTGTGCTTGCAAATACAGGTTATGCAGAGATGAATGAACACAAGACTGGTTTGTTTAGAATGAAACACCCTATAAGTAAGTATGCTGAGACAAACTTGTGAAACACGTCAGTATTTCATTGCCAATACCATAAGGTAGCTACTGTAATACTGTAAGACATTAATACTGTAAGGCAATTTAGCTGCTGCCTTAAATCAGCAAATTCTAAGCCAAAAGAAAATCTGTTTTGTGAGAGATTACTTTGCCGGCCGCCTAAATTTTCATCGGTCTGCCCTCAGAATGGATGGTTCTCGCAACTCTGTGGTTTTCGAAAAAGTGACCATAAGTAAGTTTTCTTTACCTTCACCATTCCCATCTAGCAACCTAATCCTTCCCTTACCCTCAGCTCTCCATACCCTAAACCCAACACCCTCTAACCATAACCATCATCGACCCGAAGCCTAACCCTAACTCTCCCATCTTCAGAGCTTAACCCTAACCCTTCCTATCCCGCAGCCTAACCCTAAACAGAACCGTTCCATAATGTAGATTTTCATTTTTAAAATACATTCAGGAATGGTATAGCCGAAATTAAGATTCAACTGCATCATTTAGAGTTCAATAAGATTTATTAGACCGACCCTTGACTTATATACTTTATTTATTAACAGTATTTTATATAGCACCATTATATTACTATGGTATAAAATGTTAACGGTACGGAGGCAGTTCCCTCTACCTGTGTTAACCTGTTTTACCTGTGTTATGTTTTATATAGTGCATTGTGTTAATAAATTGTTTTATTTTCCCTCTTTGCTGGTTGAATTCTCATGCAATAGGTAACTATACTTGGAGATTGTCACGGACCTCCTCACCGTCCACACTGTTTAAATATACATACTGGGTATATTATTCAAGTGCATCACAGGTGCAATCAGTGCTTATCAGGTTCCCTTATTCCATTTTATTTTCACTTTAACATAAAAGCCTGCCTTGGTCTAATTGAATAGGTTCAGTATATCATCTCATTATTTCTGTTTTACCTTTCATTTTCTTTGCTCATCCATTTTACTTCCCACTAAACACATAACATTTCCTGCTCTGTTACCTCATGTTTTAATAGAGTTATAGAACTATTGTTCATTATGTGTTGAAACCAGAAACCAGAATTTAATAAAGGGGTAGAAAATGAATATAAAATAGCATTAACCAAAACTACATTAAAATATATATGGATATATAAATGGATCGCAAAGATTTATTCATATGTAATCTTTTTTATTACCTATCTGCAGAATTAATATTGATTTTCAATATTTACATTCTTAATTATGGTCTATCTTTACCATCAGGGTTACAAATCTCAGAAAATTTACATTTGTAAATCCTTAACTGAAGGAAATGCTATCACATGGATTATTGGATTTATCTAGTTAGGGAAAATCTAATTTAGCAGGCTTTTGTCTCCTACTGTTTAAAAAGGGTATGTAAATATATTAAATTCTATTCTATTTTTAACACAGGCATAAATGTTATGTAACTGTGTGGTAGTTTGCAATTGCCTTGCTTACAAAAAAGCACAAAAAAAGAGCTTTTATCAAAATAATTTTCAAGTTTGTTTAGTTGCACATAAAAATGATTAATGTCATCTTGTTAAAAACAAACATGAAAATAGCATGTTGATATGTGAATAACAGCAATGACATTAATCACAGAATGGAGTAGTTACAAGAAGGGGAACGCACTGGATCAATATACCCTGTATAGAGAATTAAGGAGGAATAATAGATACCATAATATGAAGGGTGTAATAGAAAACATCAAGATGACATGAGAAGAAGGGATAGCTATGGAAAGTTTCCCACAAAGAGACAAGAACACCACCATATGGGAGAACGGGATAGACTATAGGAGAGAAAGGGTAAATCATAACAAAGATTATAGAGGAGAAAGAAATAACTTTGGAAGAGAAGAGTATGAGCGCTATAGAGGAGAAGGAAGAGAAAGTAATGAGAGAAGAAACATCCATTTTCTTGGATATTATCAAGAACGAAGAGAAGAAAGACATCCAGAAGAAAATGATATGATCAAAGGGCCTGATCCAGACCTACGCCGATGCGCTGTGCTTACTAAAGCACAGCGTATTGGCATTCACTTTCCCCTACACTCCCCCTGTGCGGGCGTATGGCCCCTTCCTTACGCCGGCTGAAGGCTACCCTAACTTCAGCCAGCGTAAGGAAGGGGCCATATGTCCCTACGGCGCTGCTATGGACGCCCAATCCACGATCGAGCGTTGCCGTAGCGCCGCCGCTTTTCAGCCAATCTTACGCTTATGCCCCCCGTCCTAGCGACGGCGGGCGTAGGTCTGGATCAGGCCCAAAGACAGGACTATAGACATGAACACAGGGATAACCAACGGGAAAGGCATTTTTTAGGACAAAGAACTCAATGGGGATGTAAGATAGAAACAGAAATAAAAATGAAAAATTCCCCCCCAAAATTTTACAAAATACACAAAAAAATTTTAAAAAGTACCAGAATGTATAACAAGATTTATTGTAAGAAAAAACGACAGGAGAAGCAAAAAAATATAAAAAGAATGAAAATGTAAAAAATAAAAGTGTACAACTTGAGCAAAAATATTCTAACCAAAGGGGAAGAAGAAATACTCAGTAAGGGACTAAAATGTGCCCACACCTCAAGAAAAGATGATTTCAATTTATTTGTGGATACTCAGAAATGTATCCAAAAATGAACTCTGAGGAAATTTTTCAAAGAACAGAAGAACGACAGGAAAAATAAAAGTAAGTTTCATAAGGGTCTACCTTCTTCCCTCAACACCTTTGGGGATGTTGAATCAAAGCTTTTAACAAATTGGTAAGAGAACACATTAAGAAGCTGAAACTGAAGAAACACAGGAGGAACAACTTGAACAGAGCGGAAGCTAATGGACTGTATCCAGACTTAAATAAGTGCTTGAAATTTGTTACTCCTGGGCTATACCATGTTGATTGCAGGGTGTCAAGTTAATTGTTTTCTATGCATGCAGGGATATATCTTTGAATTGCTTACTGCACACAGATACTGACCAGTTTTACTATAACATTGTTATTTAGATTTAGATAGGAAACATCACCTCTCAACTCTAATACTGTTTGCAGATGAAATATGACTCCCCCTGCAATCAAAGGTTTAGCCCAGGAGTAACTAATTTCAAGCACTTACTTAAGTCTGCATTCAGCCCAATGCTCTTAAATCTCTGAAAAATAACAAGGAGTTAGTGATAAAACCCTCTGCTAAAAAAGGAGGGATAGTTATATAAGATAGGGAAAAATACAAAAAAAAGAAGGCAAACTCTGATCAAGGAAAGGAAGGAGAGAAAAAAATAGACAAAAAACAAACATTTTTTTTTATTACCCAATTCAATGAGGACTATAGAAAAATTGAAAGAATTTCCGGAGACATTGGGGCCTACTACTCAGTGACCCAATTTTGAAGCAAGAAAACTCTAAAAGAGCCAAATTTGTATATAGAAGAGTTAGGAATTTCCGACACACAGGATGAAAATTAATATCCAAAGGTAGGGTTTTATAGGTGTGGGGTATGGCAACCTGGTGGCTCAGTGAGTAGCAGTTGTGTCCCACAGTGCTGAGGTCATGAGTTTGTTTCCTGGACATGGAGTTTGCATGTTTCCCCCGTGTCTGCATGAGTTTCCTCCAACATACTAAGGGACCTTAGAATATAGCTCCAACGGGGCGGGGACCGATGTAAATGTGCAATATTCTCCGTAAAGCACTACGTAATCTTATAGTGTTATATAAAAACCTGTTAATAAATAGAGCATTAAGACCCAGGAACTCACTAGGTTAGAGAGATCAGTGGTGTTTTCCCCTATTTTGTACTTTAAAAAAAACATTTATTATTCACACTTTGTATATATTTTCATATAAGGTTTTTCCCTGTAAAGATCAGGTCACTGAAGATTTTATAAATGAGCACTTGTACACTTTAGATCCAGGAGTACACTCTGATACTCGGGATCTTATTGTAATGTTCCTGGTGAGAGGACTGTCTACGTATGGACGTATATATTCTTTTTATATTTTTTTTATGGACATATATTTTTTTTGATTTTCACTTATCAGGAGGAGCAATTATTTTCCTATATTGAAATAGTGTTTGTAAGTGATTTCATATGTATTTCAGTAATTTTCAATCTTCCTTAGGCTATTTGCACATATATTCATTTAAACTTTTTTTTGTGGATTCTATTCATCTCCGATAACACCGTAAGGGTAATAGTATTATTTAACCAACATTAGGAAGGGGAATCTTTTAGAATGTTTTTTAATAGTTTTTTATTTATGTATAAGCTTATGTGCCTTCTCTGAGCCTCTGTTTACATTTGTTTTCCCATGTGATAAATTGAGAGAAACGGCACTCTACAGTTTGTAATAGAATCAATTCTCTGTTAAGTATAAGATTTATAAGATTACCTAAGGGATGATGTCAGGGATATATCGGAAATATATTAGGTTGTTTCCTCACAGATATCTGTCTTATGGATGTAATTATTGTTATTTACTGATAACCAATGCAATTATGTACCACTGAGACTTTATTAAGAGTCGGAAAGAAATGATTCAAGGTTTGCATTAAAGGACTGTTTTTAGCTAAAATTGCCTCTGTCGGAAGATATGGCAGGGATATTTACAGGACCACCGTTTCCCTCCATTCACCTTGAGAAAGACTTTTAGCAAGTTGAAATATGTTGGTGGTGGACGTGGACATTCTGTCAGCAGTTTTTATCGATACAGCCTCCCCGCTGTATCGAATACCAGGAGCTTGTGGTATGATATCGGGCCCTTTTAATATTCTTAAACAACCGCAAAGTTTCCACCTTGGCTAATCAGAAGATGATATTCAGTTTTCCACCGAAGGGAACTCTGTTTATATATTTGTGGAAGAAGTTTTTATTAAGTGAATTTTTAATAATCTATTTACACTGGAAGATTGGCAGTTGTTGTAGGAAAGACTCTTCCTGGGGTCAGGGACCGGAGGCACAGAACTGTACACTTATATGCAAATCGAAACCCCTAAAATGTGTGTGCAAAATCACTTTTATTTCATTTGTATAAGTGTCATACTGCGCAAATGTATTTTTTTTCTGTTCTTTCTGGTCAAATTACCTTAGGACAAAATCCAAGAAAGGAAGAACCACACATCAATACTGAAAGACAAGTATCTGATATGAAGGAATGCGAGACACGTTAAATGTTTTTGCATTCCCATTTATCTGACATTTTAAAAAAATAACTGGTTGTTCAATTGTGAATTTCCTTCTTCCTCGAGGTTAATATATGAAAGGTTTTGACTTGAAACTGCAACACAAGTATTAGTAGGCACAGAGGCGGAACTAGCGAGTTGTGGGTTCAGGTGTAAAAAATATGCTCTGGCCCTGATGCTTTCCCAGGTAACCCAGTGGGAAGCTTCAGCGGTGCGGTGATGACGGCTGTGGGCCCTTTTAACAGCATTGGGCTCGATGCCGTTGCACCAATGGTAGTTCCACCTTTAAAAAAAAATACTGCACCTAATGAAGGGTGTGAAGGATTGTGATTTAATCATCTGTATAAGGAATACCCTTAATGTGGTGACCAGTCTAGCCCCATCCCGGTCTGACTTTTTGTCTCTTTATCTTGTATATACCCCAGGACATCTCCTGAGGGTTATGTGAGCTTTTTGTTGTTGGAAACCGTATACCTGGGTGGGAATAGCTGCTTTTGGAGGGAAGTGCTGTAAGTGTGTTACTTATTTCTTTTTGCTTATCTAAAATTGTTGCTTCTCATCTCCTCTCATCAAGAGTATACAGTTTTTACTATTATTAACGATAAAAATAGATAACTAAGGGTGTCTCTGACTGCGTTACCCCTAGATAACTAGGGGTGTGTGTGTAACTGAATCCTTGGGAGATACTGGTATGGTCTTGTTGACTTCTAAATATTCTAAATAAGTTTCATAGATAATGTACCTAATGCTTTCAGGTGGGAATGCACAGATGAAGTGAAATGATTTAATGAACCAAAAACTGGATAAACAAACAATGAAGGAATAAGCAGTAAACTACATATACATAAACTACATATAACACAAAAACAGTGTACAATACAAATAGCAAAAATGTGGTAGATATGAGCAAGTAAAGGCAGTATACACAAACATAATAATAGTCCAGAAGGAATTTCAAAAGTATCCAACTGATCCTAGAATTCAGGATCAATGCTAAAATCTCAGTTTCAGAAGATGCTGAAAGTCCTGAGATGTGTTAGTCTACAATCTACATAAGGAAGAGATACATAGATTACGTTAAAAAAATTACTACGCATGCGCAGTAGTAAAAATCACTAAACTCCAGACGTATATGTTATTTGCCAAAGTATATACGCCAAGGAAAACACAATCCGTTGTTGCTATCTTAATAATCCTTTCTAACAAAATAAGTCCCCAGAGATAGGCTGGTTGAATGCAAACACAAGGCTCAGTCTTTTCCTATAAACAATGTGGATGTCCCAGTGCGTGGGTGGTATAATGTCAAGCAAAATGTGATGAAGGAAAGGCGTTAAATAAACAGAAAGGACCCCAGGTCAAGGTCTACATTAAGTGTTTAATTTCTTTCCTAGCAATTTTTGCTAAGTAATCACCCCATCATCAAGATTTTCCCACTTTCTTGATGGCCTTAAACTTGAGTCCCGTGGTGTCACTTGTGTTTCTCCAAGAAATGCAATGGTAGGATATGATTGTTTACTCCTTCCTTGATGTCACGTATGTGTTCTGCCACTCTGGTTCTTACACTTCATATTCACTCCTTCTTTGTCTGCTGAACTGAACTCCATAAGCTCTCTCAATGGTTGTCTTAGTATTTGCATTAAGTTGTTTATTTTAGATTTTCTCTTAGTTCCTATCTTAGCCTGGTCCTCTGTTGGGGATTAAAGGAAGACTTGTTTCTTAGGGGAATATGCTCTTGTCTTGCTATGGTTAAATTATCTCTGACTAACTTATTAGTAGGATCCCTCATGAAATATCTCTTTAATGTGAGGTTCCTAAAGAATTTCTTGATCTCTAGAAATTGTTTTGAATTTGATTAAATGGTTGCTTGGGGCAAATATCAAGCTCTTTAATAGAATCTTCACAAGTGCTTCCTTCAAGGTTTTTTTTTTTGCTGAGTTTTAAAATTCTGTTGTTTCTGCTTGGATTTTGCTCTTGTCTTATGTCTTCTTCCTCACCTCCCATGATTACTGAAGATCTTATTTCCTTTTTTTGGCATGCTGAGGCATCTTCATCCTTCATCATGTCTATTTAAAGAAGAAAGTGTCCCCAGTTCGACTCACTCAATTGGGATGACCAAACAACAAAAACACCAAAGGATAATAAATGAAAATGAAAATAAGAAGAGTAAGAGCATACAGAATAATAACAACCATGCAGGTGTGCCACCAAAATAGAAGAGTGTAATAGATTTGCTGATACAGAGTTATCCAGAAGGCTTGGAAGAAGCAGAGAGAAGAGACACTGTGAGCAAAGCCACACTACTGTACAGACTGATGAGAGAAGGAAAGGAACTTGGACAGCCCTGTGACCTGAGAGATCCAGAATTCACAGATCACCCAGACCCAGAGGCATGTATGAAGACTTCTTTAGAGACGGTGCGGGGCCACACCTCACTGAAGCTGAGATCATCGCAATTGGAGTTGGACTGGGGGGACTTCCTAATGATACATTATCACTACAAATGTATATAATTTTCCAGATTATTATTATCATCTGTCCGGATCCAGAACTAATAAAGAGAGCTAACTTACATACGTATGTGTGTGATACCTATACTTCCAGTAAAGGACAAAGCCATCCTATGCTACATTCTGTGCGGAAATCAGACACTGCAAGGGGGACCAGGTCACCCACCATGCATACTAGATATGCATGGTGGGTCTGCATTACCATTTAGGTAAGGGCCGAGTTTAGCCTATATTCTGTACAAACAGAATTGCATGCCAAATACGTTAGGTTGCCCCCAGAGCACGGATTCACTATCCGTACGTAGAAGAGCATGGAGAGTGCCCTATTCTCCTGCGTGTGTTATACTACATCAGAAATTCTATACCTTAGCTGCTGTGGAGGCTAAGCACGGAATTTCTTATTAATTCTGGATCAGGCCCATCAAACTTCTTGTGAAATTCAGGTGTGTAATTTGGACTCACAGTAATCATGTTTCTTTTAAGGTATTATCTGCCTATAGGATAAAATTATTAATTGATTTGTCTTTTAATGCTTGTTATAAAGGTCAGAATTTGTTTATCAGCATAGAGATCACTTAACCTGTTGTTGGAGACAATTTAATTCATCTGCTGGTCCAATTGAGGAAACTAAAATTGCCTTGCTTGTGATCCATTCACACCTTCTCTGATGAAATCTATTACAGGACAAACATGCAAGAGTAGAGACTAAGGCCCTGATCCAGACCTCCCTTCATGTTCCGTATACACGGAGGTCTGGAAGTACACATGGAGCTCCCTTGTTAATCTCCTCTCTTGTGTGGTGTTCTGGAAACTTACACGTCCAGAACCCTGCCTTAACTTGTCTGCAAGTGTCTGTTTCCATCCGGACACAGTTCCCATGTGGAACTGCCTGCCGCCGTCCACTGTGCTTCATTTACATATTTACATATCCTGGCCCATAAGGCATGCGGATTTGAAGTGTTGCCTTGTCAGATGAATCTCCTAGCATCCGGAAATAAGTCCCATACACTAGAAGATTCATTGTGTAACATCTGGCATGTGCATGCGCATTGCCAGAAAATCGTTCGCAATTCTGTATCTGGTCTTAAAGGTGAAAAGCAGCATCCTCTCTTAAAATGTGACCCCCACTAAAGGCCTACTACCTCTTATGTTGAATTGTGCCAATGCAGGGATATATATATGCATGCCATCGGGGGCTAGATTTACTGCAGTCACTATGTTGACCATAGCAACCAATGAGATTGATTCTGGAAAGTGAAAGCTAGAACCTGACTGATTGTTATGGGCAACATCTCCGCTTTTCCTTTTCCACAGTTTAGTAAATCTGGCCCCTTGTGTTCATTATAACCGGATAAGGACATCTATTTAATCTATTTTTGGCTCTCCTGTCAGCAGGCCACCCATTATAGGTGTTGGGCTGCAAATATTTAGGGGGATATTTCAGTTTGTCCTGTATCCACTGTGCAACTAAAGGTTTCTATCACGAACCTGCAAGTATCATAACTTTAAATACTGTGCAGCATAACCGTTAGACCGGAACCTCCCATTTGTATATAGAGTATGTGTTCCTGAGCCGCGTCTCACAGTGGTAACTCTACTGGATACTATTGATGATGAGAGGTGATAACACACAACATTCTTTAGCTTATTTTCAATTTCAGATACGTTCATAATTGCAATTTATGAAATTGCTGCTATTCACTTATTTTCATTGCTGATTTTAACAAGTTAATTAATAGTATTTATTTGTAACTAAATAAACTTGAAATTTATCCTGATAAGCTCTCATTTCTGTGTGCTTTCTGTTTTTTTCTTTTGGGAAATGTAATTAAGAGAGCTGAGATCAGGATATACAAACTGTCAGTCTTGCAACTGTGCAAATGTTATGTAAATAATATTGAAATAAAGGAACATCATTTACATATCCTACCAGAGACATAGATAACTTTTTATTGGCTTCAGCATTAGACAGGGAAGACACTCCACACAGCATTTACTTAACCATCTATTGGTTTATTAAACAGGGCAACAGTTTATGCAATGCAGATATACAAAGAGTTAACTAGTTTAAGCATAGTTACACAGCAGCAGTATGGATAAGCAGGTACATACTGTATACAGGCATATACTGTGGCAAAATCTCTATCTCTATGAAGCATGTTAACTCATTGGGACTATTGGTACTTGGACCACTGTTAAGTAGTACTCAGGGCAACTGGGCAAGGTTGTAAGGAGGTATGATACCAAATGGCTTAGGAAATAATTAATAAAATATCTTGGGGGCTAATTTGCATATGCATGAAAAATCACTGCAAAAACAGTGGCTGGTACTCCCCAAAAAAAAGGATGAGAACCACTGCTGGAATAATGACAGTAATAACAGTAATGACATACAGTGCTATTTATCTGAGCTGTATGGCACGAACAGGGCGCATATGTGCAGTGGTGACTGTTGGCATGATGGCATGATACTGATATCAAAATTGCAACACCAGCTGACAGTAAAGGACCAGCTGTCAAGGAGAGGACGAGAGGAGGCAGCGTATACAGCACACTTCTCTCCAATACTTTTGACATGAGGGGCAGTAAATATGGACAAATAAGAGCTCCAAAGACCTCCTTTAAGACTTTATATGCAGCAATAATTGCCTGTTATGAGGGCTTATTGAGGCATCTCTATATACTCTAATAGTAGGGATCAATATTCTCCCACATTCCCACCATGTATTTCCAGTTCTCATTTTCCCTCGCCAGTAAATCTCCAATCCCACTTCTATTGTATCTGTCCAACCCTTCTTAAAGCTCTTCAACTCCTTTTTTCAGCTTCTTTAATCTGTTCCCTCATCACTCTGGGTTGTATTCAGAGATCTGTTTCGCGATCGGTCCGCAAATATACGCACGGACGGAGCAATTAACACCCACTAAAATCCCAGTCACTCCCCTTGCTAATCCGTGCCTTCGGAGACTTCTGCCAGCTGTAACTTTCCGTGATCTTTTCCAAGCGTATGTGTCCTCCGTCCATGCGTATCCCATTTCTATGTAAATTCCTCCGTGCGTATTTTACCGTGGGAGTTCCGTGCGTATTTACCCACGTGAGATTCACAAGTCCATCCGTGAGGCACTTCCGTGCGTATAGTCTACGTGAACTTCGTAAATAAAGTTACTATGCATGCGCAGTTGAAATGTACCTAAAAATACGCACGAAAATCTTCTAAAAAACGGATCTCTGAATACGGCCCTCTGCTACTGGAAGTGATTTTGCTCTTTCCCATTACCTACAGTCAAAAAGCAGTGCAGCCACAAACACACAAATTTCCTGGCCTGTCACAGCACTATGTTATTAGGCCCCCTGTGGCATTTTGTTGGCACTAGGATCCTTTGTCTAACACATAATAGCCTCAGTTGAAAGATATCGGGAGGATGCTATTAGCATATTATCCTAGGACAGCCAGAACCATTAATAACACCCTGACAGAACGATCACCTCCCAGGAGTTAGGGAACTGCTATGGGCAATATTGATTGAATAAGCCGGGTATTCTGAAATATAGTAAAGTAGTTTATCATATAGTCAATATATTGCGCTACTCAGAATACACCTATTTATGGGAGTCAGAGTTGCCATCTAATTCCATAAATGTTGTAATGAATTCCAGATGGTTGCAGTGGTTAGACCAGCTAGTTGAGCCTCATGGATGTGGAATCCAATGAGAAAAGACATATAGAAATGAGATTAAAAACTATCTATTAATTCGTACATTTAAAGAAATTCCATGTCTAATAAACATAAAACCAACAATAAAAACATAAAATCTTACATAAACTGCAATATTGCATGCCATACCCAAATAAATGTGTATTAAGGGGGTTTTTATGAGCTAGTGGAATGCATTGGAAGTGCTAAATGTCAGATCAAGCATAATGCAATACACAAACCAGATATATTAATGAATTCATTCATTGCTCTTACCTTCTCATATAGAGGTTTTCCACCTTCTAATTATAGTTCTTTTTTATTTTAATAAATCGTGAGCTAGTTGCAATAAACAAATTTAACTGAAACATTTTAAAGATTTGTATAAAGGACATTTCTGCTATGGTGTACATTGTAATATTTACTGTCACAATTTCATACCAGACCCATTAGCACTTTGGTTCACCTGACACTTACAGGCCTGGGTTTAAAGTTTTAAGTCTTAGGGATTGATTTAATAAAAGGAGGTTTCATAAAAATTACACTTTTGGATGGTTTCCTAAAATCGCCACACTTACGAAGGGTTAATTGTCATTAAAAATGCAAAAATAACCACCATTTATAAGCTATAACAGCATGAGAAAATCCAAGTTTATAAATAGAGGTAGCAGCTATTAGACCTATCTTTGCCGCGGTGCAGTCTTGCATGCAAGACCTGTGTGGAACTTCTAAAGGGTGTTTTTTTCAAATATGATTAAAAGACTAGACCTTAAATTAACAGATCCAGCTGGTAAGTATTAAAGATTTTTATTTATTTATTTCATATTTAATATTTTTTTACTGTAGTATAGTGGGCCATCAATAATGTTTTATGGGGGCACTAAAGACTGCAGTGGGCCAGGCCTGGGTTTGCTGCAATCTGTAGTTCTACTATAGAAGGGGATATTTTTACTATTTATTATTTATCTAATATTTATGATTTTTTTTAATACACCCAAACCATCAAATTTACTATACAAACTGTCGGCTTTTACATGAAAATGACAGAGGTTTAAAGTTTAAAAGCTGCCAGACATTGCTGACAAATTTAAATTGAAGCAGAGAATTTATGTAACTTTGCCAATTAGTTCTTTCCTTTTTGTATTATGTGCATTTGATTAAAACTGTGGCTTTTAAAGAAAAAATGAAAGCAAGTTCATGGCATGACAATTTACCATAAAGCCTTCCTTATTCCAAAAGAGGATAGCTTGGCTATCAACCCATCCTGTGAATATTGAGATTACATTTTCTGGAAATTGCTAACATACAAAGACTTTTACTATACAGTATAGTATAAGTTAGTGTGATGGTGCCACCTAGGGACCATAAATCAAATATTTTGCAGTTACGCTGTACACATCCGTAACATCATGTAATATCACAATGCAGTGTTAGCTATTATTTCTTTATGCACACCTAATGATTACACATCAAACTAAAAAGTTTGTATTTTTATCAATATCCACACTGGCTTGTTAAGCCTGTACACACAATGTACATACATAGCATTTCCATCCATTTTTTTCATTTAAGAAAGACCCTGTCTTTCAAAGTTCATCTGTGCAAGTGGAAATAATGTGAACACACTGTGTTTGTATATTGCAGCCCAATGCTTGTGGATTTATTCGTATAACATCAAAAGCAGAAGTCTAGATTGAGCCCTCTGTTACAAATGTTATCATGTTTTATGCATAGTTGGCAATTCTCCCTGAGTATAAGTCACATAGGGGGCAGGGCGTCGCAGACCTTCCTTAACAGTGGGGAGATGGGCAGAGAAATCCTTCCCTGAGCATTGACATGTTAATGTGCAGTTCTGAGCAGCAAGTATTGGATGTAAGATACCGCCTATACTTGCTGATGCAGAGCCAATGGTAAGTATCAGTGGTGCTCCCATCACCTCCGGGCCCGGGACCCTGAATTGTAATTAAATCTCCCTAATGCTGATTCAGTGCATGGATTCAGTGCATGGTTTCAGTGCATGGAGTGGCATGATGACAGAATTTAGATGTGTCCTATTTCCCGGCAATAAGGCCTATGGAGATAGCCATTTTCATGGAAGCCAAAATGTACTTAAAGACTGGCTTTTAGCTAAGACAACATGCCTTCCATATTGGAGACAGAAATGAAAAATACAGTTTTATCTCTTTTTAAGCAGCTGCTGTGTCACCTACTTTTAGCTGTTCTGTAACGATGAGAAAGTCAGACGATCCCCTTTTCACAGTCTTCAAAACAAATACTGAAAGTATTTATTCACTAACAATTTAACATTCAATAAGTACTGATGCTGCCATTTTCATTGAGAAGCACTGGACACACCCATCGATGGAGCTATTCTCAGGACACACCTTTGGTGCAGCACCATGATAGTGCAATCACAATCTCCCTGGTATTCATTTGCAAAGGTATGCAAATATAGTTTTAACATAGTTACATCTGGTGTCTCACAGACATTCCAGATAACAATTGATATCCGAAGGTCTAAATTTGGTAGTCTCAAACAGTAGTGCTAGTACTAGTAATGCCACTTTCACAACAAATCCCAGGTTTTAAATGGGTAATGCACACAGGTTTAACCGGTGTTGAAGCCGTTAACACTGCAACTTTGTTCTGGGTAATTCCTGGCTCATTGTCTTTCACACTGCACTCGTGTCTACAGAGGCAGAGAGTGATTCCCATCCCCCGGTTTACATATTTGAATAACCCGGGAACACCCTTTAACACTGCAGTGTATCTGGGTCCAACCCGGGAATAACCCTGGTAGCGACCAGGGTCTTGGACCAAGGGCTTCCATCCCGGGTTAACCCATTCATACTTACACCCAATCAGGGTTATTCCCAGGTCCATGCCTTAATGTGAAAGGGGAATTAGTGACCATAATATAATCAGGTAGTATTTGGGAAAAGAGGTTTATCATATATAATGGCTGCAGCAAACATACACTAGTTTATTTTGCCGAGAATTGTGTTTGCAAAATAACGGCTTGTAAGAAAATGTACATTTTTATTCCTACCCAAATGTCTTTTGTATATTTCACAAAGACAATTTTCAAAGTAGAATACAGAAATGCCAAGAAAACTATTATATTTATTATATACATATACCAGTGGCTAAGAGCTACTGACCTTGACTTTGATATTTCCCAAGAAGAAAAAAAAAATCTGCTTCCAAGAATCCAGTAAAGAAATATTTCTGAACAGCAGCAAATAAATGATGGCACTTACTGACTTGCCCATTGAATTACACAAATTAATACATCCTTTATTTTTGAACTTCACACAGACATTAATGTGTCTGGCTCCACAATATTCACTACAGCTTATCAAGTTTCATATCTGTAACAGTTCCATTAGCAGTACATTTATATAACCTCTTCTAGATATTCTCATGTACATAAAGACCTTTCTCCAGGGAGGCTTAATCTGGGCCATCAATGGAAGACGTTTGAAGACAGCACGAATATGGTTGCATAATGCACATGACTCTCCTCTTCTTGTAATCAATCTATACTTCCATTTACTAATGCAGGAAGCATTAACATATTGCACAAAGTTATTTATAACTAGCGAACAATGACTTACAAACCTTTTAAAAGCACAAAAGCAATATATATTAACATTGATTAGGTTATTATCAATGATACCTGATGGAAGACATGATTATTTCAGAAGAGTTTATAATTAAAATGATCTTCATTGCCTCACTCTATCATTATTAAATTATGCTCATTGTTTAAGCTGATTTTTTTCAAAATATCAAATTGCAAGATGACTATTTATCTATTTAATATTCATATTTATTTATATAATATGATCACTGCAGCTAATGATAATATATAGAATGGTATATACTGTAGCTTGTGTGCAAATGCAGCTGCCTAGGACCCCAAGACAAAGGTGGGTCTGCGCCCAGATTTGTAACACAGCTAATGGTGACTCCTGACATCATTGCAGAGTCATATGGAGGGCTGTGCTCATTACCAGGCACTGTGGAAACCAGAGTCTGCACACACAAAAAAGAAGAGGAGAAAGGTCTATTGCACATGGTAGATGTGGGAAGGGAAGAAGGGTTGGGTGAATGGTTTATTGTTACAGAGGGTGGGGACTCAACTGATGATTTATAGATTGGCACACGTACAAATAAAATTTATGTATGATAGAGCGTTATGCTAATATAAGAAATATAACTATGTTAAAAATTGGCTGGACTCTGGATGGTACAAAAAAATATTAGAAATTGTATACTGTTTTAAATGGTTTGTTTAAAATTGCACTATGTAATAACAAGGTGTCCTCTGATTGTATGTGTTTGTATGGGTCAATCATAAGCCTTTCAAATTCTTTACAACATGCTGGAAAGACAGTTTCCATAGAAGGTATGAATTAATTCCTGAGGGTCAGTTCAGTCACCCAAATACATGGTCTACCAGCAGACTGTCTGCCTGGCTGTCTGTTACTCCTGCCTGGTTTAAATAAACATGTCTGTCAGTTTGCTATAGATCTTTTAGCATCTGATGCTGGCCAGACACTATCAGATTGTTCAGAATTACCATAAGAGCTCAGCTGATTGATTAATAAGTTAAATCAAACATGCTTGATTTCTGGATATCTCATTTCTGGCTATTTCAGGAATTTATGCAATTTTTTCTCAAATTCATTGTTGATAACCTAGTTCTGCCACTTAATAATGTAGTCCAACTAAGTTTCTTAAAATAATCATGTATCAGGCCAGGAAAAATAAAACTTGCATCATTATCTATTATCTGACGAGGCTAGAATATGGAAAGCTGTTAAAGTTAAACAAATACTATTTAATATTTTATTCATTTATTTTACGTTTGTTTTATTAACTACAGTTAACTATTTGCAAATGCTTAATACAAAACGTTTACATTTTCTCATGAAAAATATGTATAACAAATAATTCATATGCCATTCATGGTTACAGCTAGTCAGATTTCAGGAATTGTAATTCTGTTGCTGAGCTAGGGCAGCACCTAGTGGATACCATTATCACTATATGTAAACAAGAGAATAATATCTCAGGAAAATTTGCTTTATATATCCTAATCAGAGTTGTGTTTTACATCTAGTGTCTGTATATATTTTACCTAATGCACAGAACTGAGATATGTGTCATATACAAGGGAATCAAATATATGGGGAAAAAAACCTGTATTTTCCATGCCTGCTTGATGAGTGACTGGAAAGTGGATATACTAAAACTGGGTGCATACACATGATTTGTCTGACATCTGCATGTACACACTGCTCGATCCTTGGACAGATCTTCTTTAGAGTCACTGTAATAGCTGTCAGCTATCAAAGAATTTGGAGGATAATAATAATAATAATAATAATACATGTGTTTCCTAAACAGAATATTAAACAAGCAACTAACAGCATTTTCATTGGCATCTTTTTTTCGGCATGTTATATTACCATACACCTACAGTACATGCAGACCATTTTTCTTTCATATTGACCTTATTTGTTGTTTTTTCCAATATTTTTTAAATACACCCCTTTCTGTAATGGATCTGAAGAAAGGCAGACAGTAGCATTAAAAAAGGTTATCTATTGCTGATCATTCATGCTATTCTCTGACAGTGCCTCAAGGTCCCTATCTTGCTACATGTTTACTGAACAAAAGCTGTCTACTTAAAATTGTTAGCACAGAAGGGTTCAGAAGTAGTATTAGCAAATCTCAGAAAATATGTCTAAGATCTATTACGATGAAACATGTTTGCAACCAAATATAATATATTAAATTCATCAAGTGCCAAGTATAAAAAACAAGATCCCCGAGGGTCTACAGCTATGATAAAATCCTTAGCTCTATCCCATGCTAAGAAAAATATTTTTACCCACATCACCCAGAGCCATTTCTAGCATTCAGACTTGTATTTGGTGTATTTGGTGACACAATAAATAGTAACACTGACAACAGGTGCCATTTCTATATAATTAAAGCCAGGGTAGACAGAAGTAGACAGTTATAAGGAGACATATGCTGACAGCGGTCAGAGGCTGGCCGTCTATGAGTGTTTAGCACTGTATACAAATATATGGTAAGCAGCTGACACTTTAGCTAATTAATACACTGTGTGCTGAAGGGCCACACTGCAGATAGTGGAGGAGAGAAACAGAAGGAAGATAGCAAAGGTAAATTATTTGAATTAAGTTGTTAAAGAAATAAGTGGGGAAATGGCAACTGGATGACTGGAAACATACAAAGAAGGTAGGAGAAAGGTGGCTAGAGACACAGATGTGGGAGAGAGAGGTGGCTGAAGAAAAAAAAGGGTGGACATTGGCTGGCTATTAACTCACAAGGAGGAGGATATAGGCTGGCTGCAGAAACACACAAAAAAGAAGGATGGCGATTGGCTAGTTGAAGAACACAAGGAAGGGGTTAGAAAAGCTGGCTGGATACACACAAGAAGAAGAGAGATTGGATGGCTGTAGAGACACACAAAAGGGGAGATTGCATGGCTGAGGAAACACAAGAGGGAGAAAGGATGGCTGAAGACCTACAGAGATTCAATATGCACATATTTCTGTGCTTCATAAGTTAATTTCTCATACAGTGAATTTCCTTTACTATTTTATCAGTCCTGGTCTCCACATTTTATGATGGTAGCCCTGATTAAACACAGTCTAAGTTGCTAACCTTTGGCATGTCCTACATGGGTAGTCACCATGGGCTCCACTCTCCTCTTGGCACTGTAGCAGCTGCACCCCGTTCCACGGTAGTTACGCCATTACTAATACCCCTTTCATACCAAGCTATTGTCCTGGGAATAACCTAGGTCGGGTGTCAGTGTGAAAGGGTCGACACCAGAGTTATTCCCGGGTCAGCCTAACATGTGATGCAGTGTGAACGGGGGAACCCGGGTTATTCAACCCAGATTCCATACAAAATATGTAAAATGGGGGATGGGGAGCACTGTCTACCTCGGCACACACGGCTCCAGTGTGAAAGGCTACAACCCAGATTATTCCCGGGTTGTAGCTGTAGCTTGTTGACACATTCAACACGGCTAGAAGCTGTGTTGATTGACCCAGGTTTAACCTGGGTTTTCAGTCTGAAAGGGGTATTAGATGCATATTCATGGCCAAGTCTAATACAGAGCCATATGTAAAAACTTAAAAACTTTCACTGGGAACCATACTATATGTTTGTATCTCTTAATGTTAAGGCATTATACACTCACATTCCCCATTTGGGTGGGGTTGAGGCAGTTAAAAGTTTCTTGGAGGTCGACGACAGAGTCACTGGTGATTTTATGGAATTTTTGTTACAGTCAATTCTTTTCATTTTGACACACAACTATTTTACGTTTGAAAAACAGATGTACCTTCAAGTATTGGGTACCGCGATGGGCACCATATTTGCCCCGAGCTTCGCCAACCTCTACATGGGAAAGTTTGAGGACGAGTACGTGTGGGGTGGCCCGTTCGAGGCGAGTCTGGTGCTCTACGCGAGGTACATCGATGATTTGTTTTTAATTTGGGACACACGTTATTTTGACATTAAAGATTTCTTGAATTTTTTAAATTTGAACACGTATAATTTAGAATTTTCTATGACCTCCAGTGACTCAGCCCTCGACTTCCTTGATCTGAGTTTGTCAGTCGAAAACTCCATTATTACGACCAAGACCTTCATTAAGAAGGTAGATGTCAATAACTACCTACATTATGATAGCGGTCATTATTCACCTTGGATTCGGCATATACCAAAGGGGCAACTATGCCGTATTAAAAGAAATTGTTCTACTCAAGACACTTTCATAACTCAGTCTAAAGATCTACTTGATAGGTTTAAATCCAGGGGTTATCCTGACTCAGTACTCCAGCAAGCCCTCTCTGAAGTACAGGACATAGACTGTGATAGTTTGTTGTCCCCAAAGAAATCTAAAAGAAAAAATTCTGAAAGTGGTTCTACTAATCGTAATAAGGAAACTGTTTCCTTTATATCTAAATTTAATACAAAATCTCACGATATAAAAAAAGTGATAGATAAGAACTTTCAAATCTTAATGTGTGACCCTATTCTTAACAAATCACTAATTAATAAGCCTAAGATAATTTTTTGAAGAAATACAAATTTAAAGAACTACCTAGCTCCTAGTCAAATTAAATCCAATTGTTCAGACCCCTTGATTTCCAAAACCCCTTCAGGTTCCCTTAGTTGGTTACCACCAAAACCAATAGGCTGCTTTAAATGCAGCAAACCTCGATGTTTGACCTGTACTCATATTGAACATCGGAGTACTACTTTTTCTTCATCTGTGTCTAAACAAATTTATCCAATGAAATGAGGGAGAGACTAGGCGAACATCGTAGAAATATTATTAATAATTGTCTTAAACACAATGTTGCAAAACATTTTAATATGGTACACAATGGGGACCATAAGAGCTTGAAAGTTGCTATCATTGATGTTATACAACCCACACCAAGAGGTGGTGATAGGTTTAGGTTGCTATGTAGAAGTGAGATCAAATGGATTTTCAAATTACAGACTCTTACACCTGATGGCCTCAATGAAGCCCTAGAGTTTACCTCTTTGGGCTTCTAAGTTCTTATTATACCCTGTTCTCTTTCATTTTTTATACTAATATAAGATTAATTTTTAATACGTTTAATTGATTAAATATTTACAATTCAGATAATTCCCTGTCAACACACTTCTCACTCCTAGTATACACTTGATGTAATTATAATTATTATAATTACTTTATTTATTTTTTTAATTTTTCACCTTACATTGATTATAAACTTAGGTAACAATATTGGGTCATTATAAGTTATATGAATTTTGTAGCAACACCAATTATATTTATAATCATATTAGGTTCACATAGGTGTGACATAGATTAAACATTGGTTATTTAGAGATACTTCAACACTCCCTTTTTCCTCACCCATTTACTGCACTATCATGCAATAGATCCAATTTCTCACAGCATTACTATTACATTTTAAAGGACTAACATATCCACGTTCACCTAGCACATTAATTAGTCTAAATCAATAGATTTGGGATCAACATAATTATTTAATTCATCTAACTATACTAATATAACTAATTTATATATTATTATTGCACATAGTATTATCAAAACCCCCTTTTTCATCTACATAAGGTAGTTAATTCAACTCTAACCCATTATTGTCTATTAGAAGTTATTTTTAGATGGTTTTTGGTCTGTAGTAACATATTATGGACACAATAGAGTCTACTGTGTTCATAACAGTTCAGCCTGTTTTTCTAATTTTATCGTTCACATTTATATTTAATAATGTTATTATTATTATATATTCATTTTTTGTTTTATTATTTAACACATTAACGAGTCTAAATCAATAGATTTGGGATCAACATATTTATTCAATCTCATCGTATCACACCAATATAACTAATCTATTTATTATTATTGCACACAGTACCATTAAAATTCCCTTTTTCATTCACTTAAGTTAGTTCATTTAAGTTTAACCCATTATAGTGTATAATAGAAGTTATATTTAGATGCTTCTTGGTCTGTAATAATTTATTATGGACACATTAGATTCTGTTGCGTTCATAACAGTTTAGCCCACTTTTTTATTTTTTATTTTTTTTATTTTTATTTTTTTATTTTTTTTTATTTTTTTATTTTTATTTTTTAAATATTTTGCTCACTCATTCATATTTATTAATATTATCAATATTTAATTATTTTTAATTATTTTTCGTTTTTCTATTTCCTACCAGTATTTTTATACGAATACATATTATACAATCAGATTTTTAATAGTTTGAGACAAATGATTGACTATGCATATCTCATAGTTTTATTTATTCATTTATTATTATATATTTATCAATCTATAGAGCACTATCTGATATGTTGTATTAGTGTATACGCAAGTGTGCATATATGTAGGTATGTGTATATGCCATACTGGTATGTATGCGCATTTAATGCTTTACTGGGAAAATATTATTATTGATTATATATTTGTATGTCCTTGTCCCCCTCTTTGATATCGATTTATTGATTGTTTTGAGCCATACAATGATTTTGGAAATTCTATCCGGGTATCTTATGTTGCCTATATGCTACCTATTAGCAATTATATAATATCTTGTATTATATTTATTTTATTTTATTATATTTTCTGTTTTTCACACTAGTGCATAACAACAAAAAACTTTTTGTTATTTTTTATTCAATGTCTTTTAATGTTTTTTTTATATATGTATATTATGTATCCTTGTTACAATGTATGTAAACAGGTGCCAATTAAATCAATCACAGACCCACTATAAAGGCAGGGTTTAAGAGGCACGTCACTACCTATTGCCCTCTGCTTGAGAAAGTGTCCAGGACGACACGAAACGCGTTGCAGTTTAAATCCTGACAGCATTGAAGTCCAGCCCGACAGTGTTTTAACTTAGCTCACCACTCCGCCTCTCACGGTTCATACATTGAGGAGTTAATCTTGAGTCCTAAACAGACCACACACCGCTGCTGTACAAACTGAATTACATCCAGTCAATTGGCGCCGGCTCCGGGGACGCCCGGTAAACCGGTTTTGCCTTTTCATCAAGAAAACGCTACGGGGACTATTCATCAATTTAAGAGCTTATTGGATTAGATGGTCTGTTCCAGCAACCCATCGATTGAGGCTCCGGAGGCGTGAGTTGATAAAACTTTACCTTATATTATCTGGTGAATGAACTCATTATTCACTTTGCATATCAAGTGGATACAGCTAAGTGTCTTTAAACGTTTCATTGAGTAATGAACATACCAATCCACGCTGTGAATTGATAAAGTCTGATACACAGTGGTTATTTTACCTTCCGTTCGGCCTCCCCATATACAGAGGGGAGAAGTTCCCTGCGGACTGTGATACCAACATATTTATAAAGGATTAAGAAAATCCATGGGAAACTGTCTCACTCTAGTTTTGAACACCGCTGAGCTTGAATCAAATGATTTGTCAGGAATATAATTGATTTTATGTTATTTACTTATTTTATTTTTAAATTGTTATGCCTATTTAGGCATCTTTTAATAGGATTAGTATTAATAAATATACAAATTTAATATACTTTATGCACTGGTGTATATAATTTATTGATTTATTTCAGCCACCGCAGTTGTATTTACAGTTATATTTTATTTTAATTTAATTCATATCTTACGACATCTAGCGCTGTCTCACCTTTCTTTACATATGTAAAATTATGTCTGTCTAATATGTAGTTTAACAAACATTGCTGTGGTATGTGAGTCATTTGTGGCTATAGTTCCCTGTCTGTATTATTGCTTACTTTCCTCACTCATATGACACTTACTGCCAGTGACAGATTCCATTTCTGTTCTTTGTTCAGTTCTTTACTAAACTCCTGAGCAGCCAATGAGACTGCAGAAAAATTAACTATAATCAGTTTAACCCTTTTAAGTCTTTAATATGAATAGCAATACTTGTGAATAGAGCAATACATAAAATGTATCCATGCATGTTGTTTGCAGAAATTAGATGATGTAATAATGACATTTTTTTTCAAGCAGAGTAAATAAGTTTATGAGAAGACAATCACCATTAATAATAAAATTATATATGATGCCTGATGGGTCAATTTTGTGTGTGCTTGAGTGTGTGTATGTATACATATATATATATATTACTGCGGCTGCACAGCACTACTCCAATAGCAGCATAGCCTTGGAATAAACACAATAAAATCACACAATAAAAGCCAGATTTGAATAGCTGAAAAGACTTGTGGCCAGATTTACTAAGCTACAGGAATGGAAAAGTAGAGATGTTGCCCATAGCAAAAAATCTGATTCTAGCTGACATTTTCCAGTATGTAAAAGGAATCTGATTGGTTGCTATGGGCAGCATATCCACTTTTCTTTCCCACAGCTTAGTAAATCCAGCCCATTGAGTGTCTTCCTTTTCCAGTATATATATGTTTCTCCAACGGATAAAATTCTTTAGTTCATTCAATGTTTCAGAGATACATGTTTATTTGTACAATAGTATAAACAGGACATACAGTATGTGCTACACAGTGGCATTTTAAGTGAATTATTAGACCACATATGAGCACGCAGGTCCAAATTCACTTTGGTGCTGTTCTTTTTTGACGACTATAATAAAATATCATAAAATTATTTTTAAAACAACTACAGTTTTATTTTTAAACAACTACAGCACTATTCTCAGAAGTAAAAAAAAACAAACTTTTAACTAAACCAAGATCCCCTTGAATATAATGTGAAAAGCTTTCCTGTATCACCGCTAATTAATCCTCATATGAAAATAGCTTGATAACACTTTGAATGAGTAATGACTTTAATTATGATATCAAAGGCTGTGTTATTAATTAAATATCTACAGTAGCAAAGTGTGAAATAGAACAGCCCTTTGTGCATAGATGGCAGCAATAATATTAAGCATCAGGTACCTTTCTTATTATTTATACAACACTTTACCATTGGGGACAAGTATAGTAATAAAACAAGACTATGCTAGGTATTAACAGACAATCCATAAATCTTTCAATAATGTAAATGGAGATGCAGCTCAAAGAAATAGATAAATAAATAAATATACACACACACACGTAATATGTTTAGATTTGTGAAGTCAATGGGCCTGATGCAGACCTACGCTCGTGTGCATTTTTATGGAGGTCGTAAGCGTAAAAACGGCTATTTGTACTTACTGCACATGCGCGGGGCAGATGTTGCGCTCAGAAATTCTGAGCGTATGGGCCTTGAGCGTAACAGCTTCATAACAACGCTCGAAGGGGCATGACTGCCATACGAAATCCGTAATTACGCACCGAGGGCAGGGTGAGGCATTTAAATCGTACAGTATGGGCGTGCTAAGCATCGTAACTACGCAATGAGCTTATGGACGCCCACGGTTACGATCAGAAAAGTTAGGGTAGGGTTTGCTGGGCGTAACACAACAAAACTAAGTACGACCAAGGGGAGTGCATCGTAGGTACGCTGGCGTATATATATGCTACGCACATGAACGTTTCATGAGCGTAGGTCTGGATCAGGCCCATTGTTTCAGCTCCACATCACAAAACTCTTACAACTAGGATCTTTTAAACAATGATAATATAGCAGAATAAAATAAAAATATTTATATATATTTCTGCAAAAAATAATACAACAATAACAATAATAATAATAATAATAATAATAATAATAATAATAATACAATAATAGAACACAAATCTGCAACAAACAAAAACATGACCGCTGGACATAAACATATCTATATTTCAGTATGATTTTTCTATAAATTGGATCTTTGGATCACCACTTTGTCTTATGAAACAATTAGGAGTAATTTCTGGTTATGAGAGAAAACAAATGGTGAAGGTGATTACATGAGTAGTGGACAACTGGCAAGAGCACTGCAGTCACATCATAATGACATTCATGCAGCCTTTGCCTTCCAATCCTTTCTCTGAATCATTACAATGAATATAATATTACATGCTTCTAAATGGCTTCATTCATTAATACCGATTCTTTGTTTGTTGCATTAAGAACATATTTATATATAAGAATTTTTTCCATTTACAATATATTCCTTGTTGTATCTGGACCACTCTTATGTCGGAAACTATTTTTTTTCTCAACATGATATGTTTTCCAGACCACTCACCTCTTTATGCATTACATAAGTAGCTTAATGGGAGAAAATGGAAGCTAGTAATTGCCTGTTAATGCAATAGAGAAATTGAAATTATGCCCTTAGGCCAAAACATTTTGTAAAACATAAAAACCTAGACTCTAGGTAACCCTTCCTAATGTTATGTATAATGAGCATATAAGGGTACTTATACTGAAATGCTGATATCTGTTCATTATATTAAAAGTAATATACTATATGACAATTATATAATTATACCAAAAGTAGAAACACAAAACATCCACATTAGATGGGTTTTCTAAGATGGTAGTGTCACTAAAAAACTAATGTAGCTTTATAGAAGTAATTTTACTGGAAAGAATCTCCTGCCACCATACCTAGAGGAAGGACTGAGATACGACTCCACAGCTTTTTCTTTGATCACTACCGAGACCCTGAACGCTGAACCCCACCCAACACTGGGGTACCGTCTCCAGCACGAAAATGCTGTTTCCGAAAAAAAGACAGTTGAAAGCTAATTTTCGTCTGTTTCCATTTAGAAATTATTAATTAGTGGGTTTTATCATTGAATGTGTAAGTATGCCAAATTTATTTTTCAGTATATCTACAAATTCATTCATTAAAAAACCACTGCTGCAGACCTGCCACACTGGACTGTACAGGTGAGTATTATAGGGAAGTCTAAGGGGAGTAGTGTTCTATGGGGAGTCTTGGGGTCAGGCTGCAGGGAGGGGAGTCTTAGGGAAGAGAGGGTTAGAATCAGGGTAATGAAAGGGGAGGGTAAGAATTAGAATAAGGGTTGGGGGTAGAATAAATACTCACCTCTTGCCGCTGCAGATTCGTCTTTGGGATCTTTGATTGCTTGTCTTCGGTGGACAAGAGCAATCGATACCAGAGCCA
The DNA here is from genome assembly GCA_011038615.1 of Limnodynastes dumerilii. Classification (NCBI taxonomy): domain Eukaryota; kingdom Metazoa; phylum Chordata; class Amphibia; order Anura; family Limnodynastidae; genus Limnodynastes; species Limnodynastes dumerilii. The sequence continues at coordinate 74,372 of WWET01000237.1, read as the reverse complement.
ATAAAAAAAATTGGCTGGTATAAAATGGCCATTTTGGAAAACCGCCGACCCACACCCACAAAATGCACTCCCACAGACACACAGACAAACATACACACACACACACACACACACAAAGTAACTTTGTCAGAGACCTTTTACATTGGATCACTTATCTGAATTAGGTCTAGCTTGGATCACTCCCCAAAGGTCAAGCAGTCAAAACTACTAATACTGACAGGCCAACACCAACGAGCCTCATCTTCAACTGAACCTTTTGTACCATGAGATTGCCTGTAATGTATCATCTTGACCAAATTTGAATTTTAAAAAACAGGAAATAATTACTTTTAACAGACACATAAAAATAAAATACTGTCCTCACATAATTCCATGCTCTGGGTTTCTCCAGCATTTGATAAAGCCAAGATCTGGTAGTGAAAACTCAGGGTGACCCCACCACACTAGTTACCAATTTTTCAATATTGACACTAAGTTTGCAAGTTCAAGTGCTTTTTACCACACTTTTGTAGTAAAGAAATTTTCCACGTTAATCAGTATTTTGTAAAAAAAAACCAACTCATCCTTTTTTATTACATTTAACAATTCACTCTGAATTGTTAAATGTAAGAAAAAAAGGATATTTTTTTTTTTCGTCTCCATTGAAGAAAAGAAACATGAAATTGACATAGCATTTAAACTGAATTCTATAGGCCTGACACGGGTTTAAATTTAACTTCATCTCCAATACTTCTGACATCTATTCTAGAGAGATAGAAGTGGCCGCTTCCATCTCAAGAACGAGTAACAGGGTCAGCCAGGACATGAAGAAAAAATAGGGATGACACAATAATGCGCATGTTTGTAGATCTTCAGCCCTTACAGAAATACATATGCATTGGAGATTGGGCGGCTGGAGACTGCTGCTGAAGACTGGGAAGTAGATAAGTATTGTCTGAAGCACCAACCCAACATCTATCTTTTGCCAGCATCAAGCAATGATGCTTCATTGATTTTTCTCTATCTGCCATATATTTAATACTGTATACATCACACATTTTAGGGTTAGTACCCTTCAGCCGCCATTTCAAGTGGGTGAAATAACATTTTGGGCATATATTACAGAAATGGTAGAACTATAGGAAAAATTAGTGCATGTTCTAGCTTTAATCACTCAATAATGAATAATGAAAGCTTATTAATGCTTGCACACAGAATTTCTTACACATTTCCAGAGTTGCTAATGATGATACTCTGAACGGTGCACGCATTTTAAACTGCAGATCTGCACATCGGCTGCATTAATGCTCTGGATCAGGTCCCATATATTAAAAAAAAAAACTCTAACTGCATTCCACTAGCATTCCACTAGCAGTTACAAATCCAAGAGTACATACAATAGTATTCAGAACCCTTCAAAAATATGTTTTTCCCTTTTTAACTAATTTAATTAGATACAATGGGCTGGATTCACAGATTAGATTTCTATATACTACTGCATGCGCAGTACCAACATCCCTGCATTGGAACACGGCCACCCGATGCTACGTTTCATGCAGATATCTGCCCCACACACGAGGGTGGGAATAGGCATGTAAATTGTACAGTAAGCGCTTGGCTAAGCCATTACGTACAATTCAGTATTCCGCACGTGGAATACTTAACGTAGGAACCTGGTGGCAGATTCCGCATTCTTACGTAGGAGAGCAAATTCCATATGGAATTTACCCCTTACTCTGGATCCGGTCAAATATGTCTAGTTTTCTTTATTGTAGCTTGTAAAAAAAAGTAAACATTTCTATTAATATATTTATTTTGGCTTCCCAACAAAAACATACATTTTCTGTTTTGATGTTATTGCTAATTTTTATATATAGTATTCATTAAGTTTAAAGCCAGTCCATAAAATACCCCACCCTTTCATTGTATGATCATGTAATAAATAATTGCCATGCCATGCTAAGTTCTTTATGTGCAAGAGAGGTGTGGCTCTATTTCGAAGAGGCTGGGAAGGCTTCCAAACTGGCTGGGAAATTGATTGCTTTTGCCTCGAAGGCGGTGCTCCGAATGGTAAGTATGTATTTCCCTAATCCTTACCCTAACCCTCCTTTTCCATTAACCTAACCCTTCCTTCCTCGCAGCCTGACGCTAACCTCTTATTCCCAGCAGCCTAACCCAAGGACCCCCCTCGCCGCAGTCTGACACTAAGACTCCCATCCCCGCAGCCAGGCACTAAGGGCCAGATTTACTAAGCTGCAGGTTTGGAAAAGTGGATATGTTGCCCATAGCAACCAATCAGATTTTAGCTAACATTCTCTAGTAAGTAAAAAGAAAGTGAGAGCTAGAGTCTGATTGGTTGGTTGCTATAGGCTCCCATCCCTGCAGCCTAAACGTAGACTCCCCTACCCACAGTCTGATCTAACTCTAACCCTCCCCCTCCATGATCCTAACCCTCCCTTCCAAAGAGCCTAGCCCTTACCTTCTCTTCCCCAAAGCCTAACCCTAACAATAAAAGTCCCCAGAGAGGTTACGTACCTCTACGGTGTGGTCTGCGACAGCGGTCAGCATACATACCCATTCAAAAAAAAAAGACAAAGGTCTAAAATTATTGTTTTTCGAAATAGAGACAGACGAAAATTTGCTTTCAGCTGTTTCTAATTTTAAAACAACCTTTTCCTGGCGGATACTAACAATGGTGCGAGAGGAGACCACTTTGGCACTTTTGAGCACAAGACCCTACCTTAAATTATATGCATCAGATTTTAGCTATCATTTGTCTTGTGCACTCTGCAGTTTTCCTATTCAGAAGTGCCAGTAAATATACCATATAAAGTATCAATAAAACATCTTAAGTTTTTTTAGATTGAGAGTAAAATGCATACTTTTGTCTCAAAAAGAAAACACACTTACCACTAAGATCACACTTGATTGCGGAATGGGAAGGTTTTCTACTTCAATATTTGGATCCTCCGAGGCCAGTAAATTTAATGCTTGATCATGCAATGTGTGAGGGAAAGCTGATTTGACTAATGTGTTTGGAAAAAAATTATTGGATTTCATGTTGGATGGAGAATGAAAATTGTACACAGGCATCTTGTGTCTTCCCAGGTCTATGCTCTTTTTAATACTTTGTACATGACTGTAAATAAATTTGGGCTTGCCAGTCTTTCTCTCCTGGTTTGCCAAGAAATGATCGTTGTCTCCAGAGAAGCATTCTGTTGGGAAAGAAAAAAATAATACATTAAAGAGAAGAATCATTCATAGATGATAAAGAAAAAGATTAAATGTTTTTATCATCCAGAAAATAATATTCTTTGCAACTCAACATTACATTGCATATAGAATAAAACAATCTCTTCACACTTCTCACTATACAGTGTAGGAATGGCAGGTTGTGTGGTAACTGTGGTAACTGGTAATGCAGAGCAATCATCTCTGTACTATACATTGTATATACTGACCAACCCTTCTCCTCTGTCTAAGATTTCTGAGTGCCTTGCATCCCTAATCCACATGAATGGCCAAACGCTTCCTCAAGCTGAATATGGACAAAACGGAAATTATTGATTTTCCAACCCCTAGGATTTCCTCTCCGTCCCCCTAGGATTTCCTCCCTGCCCTACATCACGATAACCATTGGTGATACCTCTGTCTCCTCATCCCTCCAAGTTTGCTGCCTAAGTGCCATCCTTGACTCCTCACTTTCCTTTATACCACACATCCGTGCCCTCTCTCATTCTAGTCGTTTCCACCTACGCAACATTGCATGCATCCATCCCTTCCTCACCAATGAAGCTACTAAAACCCTCATCCACTTTTTAGTCATATCACACCTCGACTACTATAACCTCCTCTTCATAGGTCTCCCGCTCATCCGTCTTTCCCCCCCTTCAATCTATACTTAATGCAGATTCCAGGCTCATCTTCCGCTCACGCCGTTCTACCTCAGCCTCTCCTTTATATCAAAACCTCCACTGGCTTCCTGTCTGCTTCAGACCTCTCAGTAAACTCCTTACCTTCACCTTTAAGGCCATCGCCTCATCCACTGCTCCCTACCTCTCTTCCCTCATCAACATGCACATTCCTTTCTGCCCTCTCCGTTCTGCTAACCAGCACTGTCTGACCTGTTTACTGAACACCCCATCTCACACCCTTATCCAGAACTTCTTCCATGCTGCACCTATGCACTGGAATGACCTCCCTTCTTCAGTCAGACTCCCCCTCCTCCACTTAACATCCTCTCTGCATCCTTCATCTATCCCTTCTCTTCCATCCCCCTCTCCTCTGCTCACACCAGCAGTCAACTTCCTTTCCCTCCTCCTTATGTCTTCTGTAAGTTCTTTCCTCCCACATAGTGTGTTAGCTCACATGACCTCCATCCTAGTATTGTTCCTTCCTCCACCACTCCCCCCTCACTTCGTACCCTCTTGTCCCCCTCTGCTACCCTTTTACCCTACCCTCTTGTCCCCCTCTGCTACTCTTTTACCCCATCCCCACCTGGTGGCTCCCTCTCAAACTCTCACTGCGCTCTATCCCCTGCTCCCTGATCTTCCAAGCTTGATGCCTCGCATTTTGCCTTGCGTTCTGTGCTTGCTTCACTTTAATGTATTTTTGTGATATTTTTATAGTCATGTTGTATGTAATATATATGTCTGTACTGTATTTTGTTGTATTTTGTACGGCGCTACAGACACCTTGTGGCGCCTTACAAATAAACGATAATAATAAAATTAATTGGATCTTTATTGCACTGAATGCCAGTGAACACCGCTTTTAAAAAGTAAATACTACTGCAATGTTACAATATAGGATGAGGTGGAGTGACTATTGGACTTTGATATGTCCTTTGGCTGGTGAAAATGTTTGCCTGCAAACTTTGCGTACTTGTTTGGGTTTTAGTTGGGCTCATTTTTCACAACGCACTCTGTCCATTGACTATGATAATCATCCCCTTCCCCTCTGAGCATAGTTTTTCGCAGCAGTGAGTTACTTATCGGTTCTAGTAGCTTGCAAAGGTGTTTTATTCTGGTCAAATTCAGTTTGAAGATATGCTGAGATATGCTGTTATGGGGCTGTATATACAATATAAGTTGAACTATTAAGTATGTTGAGCATGTTAAAAAGAACTATACATCTTACCAGAATGTTATAATCTATCTTTTTTTGTAATAATTCCAGATTATACTGGGCTCCTTTTAGAGTTTTTATAACTTCCTATTTCATACATTTATTACTAGCAAATCAGCAGGACAAAGTAACAAATGTATACATGATAAATGGCTTCAATAAAGAATTGTATCATAAAATTATCACTGACGATAAATAGTAGAGAAAATTAGACAGAAATAGGCTAATACCTAAATATCTCTATAATTTTCATCAATAAATCAAGAGACTGGAAATGTAATATGATGATGCACATAGTGGATAGTAAGGAATGGCACTAAATTGCACAAAACAATATGTGGTTGATTCTGTAATGAGCAAATTCGCACCTCAATAAAACTGTGTTGCACTGCAGGGGGAAGGCAAATTTAATATGTGTTATCAAAATTAGAAATCAAAGAGGATGTGATGTAGTCTAATTGCAGTCTAAACATTTTCAGTATTTGTTTGATATATGCAAAAGCTCTTGAATTTTATGCAATTCCATTTTTTTTGCACCATTCACTTGAGAAATGTATAAAGAAATATAAATATATATATAAATATATATATATATATAGAGAGAGAGAGAGAGAGAGAGAGAGAGAATTATTAAAAAATGGCAGGCACGAATACACAAGAAAAGACATATGACTTTATATTAAGAGTGAACGATGATAGGACAATAAGATATAAATTGGCTATACTAGGAGTGAACGATGATAGGATAATAAAATATAAATTGGCTATATTTGGAGTGAACGATGATAGGATAAGAAGATATAAATTGCCTATAGGGACCAATCACCACTTCCCATCAGAAATAAGGGCATATTGTCAGCAAAAACAAACATCATATTTTTTTATGAGATACACAGAGGACCACATTCTATAATGAACATTACACTACTACATTGCTTAATATTTGTTAACAGAAGGCAGGTGTTTTTTTCCCATCCTAGTGTTCACAAAACACCCTGTTTTTGTAAGTCTGGATCTGGACCTATTTTACTATCAAACTAAATTGTTTAAGTTATAGTTAGCCAAGAACAAAGCCTCTCACAGGCCATACCTGGACCTTAATTATATATCTGTTAACTATGCACTTTGGGCCCGATCCAGACTTAATAATGGCAGGCAATTTATGCATGCTGTATGTGTAAGTCTGGCTGTGGGAAAGCACTGCGTATGCACGCGGCAGAAGTTTCTCATTGTAGCTCTAATTGTACATAACTTGTACGTAACTCGGTACAATAGGACGTAAAATCCATGGGCAAACTGAATATACGCATTGTTTGTGGGGAGGAGGCATTAAAAATTGTACAGTAAGGACTGGGTTGGGCACTTATGTACAACAAGGCATCACGTGCGACCAGAGATACGCAAGTAACATTAAGGCAGGGTACTAAGTTACGCACGTGAGAGGGGAGTGCCAAGGGGAGTGCATTATCCATTGTAGTGCGTAACTTAAGTACGCTTGCGTACGCATAACGATCTTCAGTCTGGATCAGGCCAAGGTCATTAGACCAAAAGCTAGACTAACAGCCAAGTGCCTATGACACACAGCATGCAATCAACAAATCTTTAGGATTCGTGATGATGGGGATTATGGATACATTGGACGAAAGTAGTTGAATTACCTGAGAACCAGTGCAGGAAAACAAGCAGTAAATTACTAAGGTTTTGCTTGCTGGATTGTGTTTCCAAAAAGCATTGAGAAAACTTAGTAGAGGAACTGGTAGGGGTAGGTGGACAATAAGAGAGCAATAAGACATGTATATGAACAAACTAAAAGTGGGATGTTTCTTTAAATCCAATTATGTGTCTCTGTATCCCAGTTTGGACATACAGATTTCAATAAAAGTACAGGACAATGCATATAAAATAGAAACTTTGAGATATAGGTTGAGAAAACTAAAACCCAAAGCAGATTGCTTGTTATTCTAATGTTGTCAAAGTTAGGAAACCAGTAATGAACTTTCCTTTCTTTTATTTGTTCCCTGTGTTTAAACCCCTTCATATACCATGTAGCTTTCATGTGGTTTTCTTTTAAAAGAAAAGGCAGCACAAAGGTGCTTGCATTACATACATGGAACTCTATTAAGATTCTTCATGAGAAAATGTGTGACATCTGAGTCATCCCATTGCTATTACAGGCTTCCCCAGAATACCATAGCTCTGTGAAAGCTATATATAGAACTCTGGATACCTGGGGAATTGTGTCAACTGGTAGCAAGGAAGCACAGAAATGTATTATTGTACAGATTCCCTTTCTACACAATGTATGCATGAGTTACAGTTAGACAAAATCTTTTCTTCTGTTATTTGTTTCTAAATCTGGTGACAGATGCAAATGTATGGAATTATAGATACAATTAAAACTCTAAATTATTATATTGCAAGGATAAAATAAACATGAAAGCTAACAATCAATTAAGAACCTTTTGTTACATTTACTTAAAATAATGGTACACATGTATAAAGCACCACTTCGCAAATTTGTCAGCAATCTTGTCACATATATTTAAAAATATTTTTGAAATGGCCAGATTATAATTTTTCTTATTGAGTTTGCAGTCAGGAAAAAGACAAGTATTTTCCCTGCATCCCAAAAATGTGAATTGAACCTCCCAAATGATACATGATTTTTTTAGGATGTGACATGTATCTTTTTTTTAATTTGTTTAAAACTTGAATCAGCCTCTCAGGACCTGATTCAGAGATTAAAAATAAGAGAGGAAAGTAACTCCTGGGCAAAATAATGTTGATTTCAGGGGGAGTCAAATTTCATCTGTTACAAACATTCCATGACCTGATTCACAATTAAGAATCAATGGCTTTTTAGGTGCGTAAATTTAAGAAGAGACAAACAGCGCATGCGTAGTAACTTTATTTATGCAAGCTACGTAGGACTTAAGAACGGGATGGTTCTGAATCACCATTACAAATCTAGTTCATCTAGGTTCGTAGTGACTTAAGAATGAAGGGGCATGCAGGGCTAATTTAAGAACGAAGATAAGAAGAGTGGATGGAGGGAGTAATTTAAATAGGGAATTCTGGGCGCGGTTAGCCCACTACGTTCCTAATTTATCCATATATGTACACAACTACGAACCTTAAGTTAAGGTAGCCCTAAGTCGGCTAAGAAGCTGAAAACCGAGGGTGTGTCAGGCATGCTAATTGGGTGCATAAAATTAGGAACCTAAAGCATTCTTAAGTCTGAATCAGGCCCAGTATTAGAGTTGAGATGTAGCGTTTCCCAGCTTACGTTTAAATAGCAGTGTAAAAGTAAAGCTGGTCACTATCTGTGTGCAGTAGGGAAAAGCAAAAATATATCCCTGCATGCAAAGAATACAAATAACTTGACTCCTCCTGAAATCACCCTGCTTCCATAAGAAATTGTGGGGCCCAATACTGACAAAACAGGCAACATTAAATGATTATTTACAACTGCAACTAAAAAAGCACACAAGCAAACACAAACATATGGGACCTGATCCAGGTTTGCAATGTGGATGAGCTATATGTCCTATCCAGAGTTGTATTTTTCCATCTTGCTCAGGGGTTGAAGTGAGGGGGTATACAGGGGTATGCCATACCATCACTTCTCCCACTAATTAATAAAAAACCTGTAAATCTCCATTGACTTCTATTATTTCTTCATTTTCATACCGCCACTTCTAAGTTTCCACTTCGACCACTGATTTTGCTTTTACAGCTGCCAGCCTCTGCTATTTAACCATTTAAATTAGTTTTTAAATGCTCACATCTGCAGCCTCTAAAAATCCTTTTAGATGCTTTTTCAGATGGTACATTAATGCCAGAGCATAGTAGTGGTATTTTGCTACTATGCTGCCATTAAAAAATAAAAAATAAATGAATAAAATGTAAAATATTTACATTTTAATTTAGTTAAATTTAATTTTTTAAAAAAAGGTAAGCCCATGGGTAATTTTCACATTGACAATGACCTGTGCTTATTTCTTACATCATTCCCTGAGATTATGCAAGTGTATGATGGAAGTGCAGACACTTTTTTCTGCTACTGCAACTATTTAAATGAGAAAAGCACATTTAAATATTGTGGAACCTCTAATTCCACTGCCGCAGAGGAGACAGAAATGGACACAGCTGTATGGGCAGCAGTGCGTCCGTATTTCTGCGCTCGCTCCTGTTGTGAGCATGCGCAGTGCTCCTTCCTACTGCAATTCCATCAGAATCAGGATCAGCTCCATAGTAAATCAATTCACTTTGCGATGGAGACAATAAACTTCATCTCTACACTTATTTGCAATCCTCACCATGGCAACAAAATTAGTCCTATCATTTTACACATATGTATTGCTAAATAATTTGATGTGTTCTATGACAACATACAAAAATACTTTCAATGACTTTATGTCAGATAATAATTGCAGAACCCTGGAAAACATTTCCTTGGTCACAGGTATTTGGATGGATATGCAAATCACCATTTAATAATAAGGCAATGGCATGCTTGGATGCCTGTTTTTAAGTATTTAGACCTGTATCTGTTTGGTCTGGATTGTCATATCATTTTTACTGTGAAAGCGGAAACATTCTGGATAATCCCACTATAACAAATAGGGCTGTAGATTATTTACATGATGAATATACTGTTTAAGCCTCAGGGAGTATTAGACAAGGACAGGAAAAGCTTATCACTGTCAATTGTTATGTAAGCTGCAAAACAGATTTATTCCAGAAATATAAACATACTTTTAGATGGAAAAAAAGATTATATTCATATAACATATAAAACTAGTTTTATATATTCATGTTTTTCTAGACTTATTACAGATGTTCAGAACTAATAGGACTAGAATTATTATTTTAGATGTATTGTTTTTAGAGACTACAATAATCATTTCTATGGGCTTACCACATACATTTGTATAATCATCATTGTACATATCAAACACTAACTGTACTGCAGACTGCAAGTCTGCTTTTAAGTAAAAAGAAATAACTCTTATATTAAGACTATTTTAGCTCTTGTTTGTGGTTGATAGCAGTTGTGTATTCAGATTGACAGTCAGTGGACCAAAATTAACATAAACCTTAACCAAAAGCAGCCTATTATCTTTATGTCTATTAAAGCAGAATTTGTATAGACCTATGCCTAGTTATTCTCAAACAATGTCAATTTCTGTATGGGACATCAAAAATAAATTTATTTTAGGTATATATATATAAAGACATAGATATACAAAATAGGATAACCTTTATTGTTTATGAATGTGTATATAGTATGTAGGACAACTAATTCCTATTTAGTCTCAGAATGCAATTATGAAATTGTTATATTGGCTCTTATGCAGTGATAGATCTATAATTAGACAAAGGTAGGTAGTTACCTCTGGTGCCAGATTGAGGGCACTGTACACACTTAATGAGTGACAAAATGGCAATCATTAGTGACATAATATCACTCACCCAGTTTCTTTAATGTCCCTGTGGAGCCCCCACTTGGGTCTTCAGCTAATGACATTAAGGAGAAGCCACAGGCAGATTCTTACCTAAGGGGTTAAGCCTGCTGCTTCCGAATGTTACTGAGAGGTTGGCAAAGTGGCCCTGTGTAATTTTGTTACACACACACACACACACATACACACACACACTCCCCATCACTACCATCACTGCTAGCATTTAGAAAGTAGGACTCGGTGAAGACAAAGTCTCTAAGTAAGGAAAGTGGAATGGGGTAAGGGGGTCTCAGTTTTGCCTTTAATGCCAACTTAGCCTCCCCACGGTCCAGCTTATACTATGTAGTTAATCAAAACAACATAGCTGTAATGATGTAAGATTACCTGCATGATCCCACAATAATCACTAGGTTTACTGGTGAAAAACCTCTTTAATCAGATATATATACACTATATATAT
>WWET01000237.1:51070-62874 GCA_011038615.1 Limnodynastes dumerilii | reverse complement strand
GGACAGGAAATGTAAAGCCATTGCATAAACTTCATCGTAGACAGTATAGGAAAATACTATGGCGACAGGAAAAATCCCCAGTATAGTCTTCCTTACATCCTATTATATCTTACACCCTGCATAAATATGTGTTTGGTTACTCTGCACGCAGTAAGTGATACATGCCATTTCTCTAAATACACTGGATGCTAATGGCTATAATAAGTCATAAGTGTATTGTTTACATGGCACGGATGGCTACATGGCATGTGGCTAGCGACCTGGGCAATAGATTGTGTAGTATAAAATGAATGTATGTTACATTGTGAGCTGTCCATGGTGCTGATACACGTTCTGGGGACAGGGGCAAGATCAGGGTACTGCCCTGTAAGAGATGCATTTTGCAGAAAGATACAGTGACTATATAAAATCATGTAACATATATGGATTAGCTTGGCATTATTACAAACATGTATTAATGGCCATTAATGTATTTTTTCCTTAGTTAAAAATAAGTCTTTGTACAAATTGTATTGTTGCCATAGAACAATCGAATTATTATTATTATTATTATTAGAATTGTTATTTATTGCAACCTGGCTGCACAGCTAAAACATTGCGTTGGGAGGCAGCGGAGCACCTTACCAGCCGCTGTGAAGAGTAGCAGGCAGAAGACAGGAAAGCAGCGTCCCTTCTGCATGGTGGGTCCTGCCGCGATTGTCACAAGCAGTCATTTAAAGCAGCATTTTCCAGTCAGTGTTGTAACCTCCTTTCTCCGGGCGCAGGTACAGCACAGTCCTCGAGCAGTGCCCAGCGGTGTGCCAGGCTCCAGGCGGCAGCTCTCAGCCTGCTCTACCACGTGTGCCCGAGCGGCCACTCAGCAGCCACGACTGCTCCTGTGTAATTGAGCTGAGGAAGCTTCTGCTCATCTAACAAAGGGCAGCCAGCGCTTCCCTGCCAAGGGCTCTTAGGGGAGTGAGGTCTTTCAAAGCTCTTTGCTCCTGGGGGTACTGGCCTAATGCATTTCCTGTGAACTGTATTAACGTGCAGTACATCTCCTGTGTAACTCTTGCTTTCTTTTTGTTCTTTACAGATCTCCATAAAGCTGAAAGGTATACATGTTTCCACAATGCAAATATGTATGTATATAGAGATAATTAGATAGAGATAGATAGATAGAGATAGATAGATAGATAGATAGATAGATAGATAGATAGATAGATAAATAGATACATACATACATACATACATACATACATACATGCACACACACATACACAAGTCTTTACCATTTTTCTGTTTAAACATGTAATAAAGGAGCAAATATGCAATTTGTGTAAACCATGCAGGGGGAGGCAGATTTTAAATGTGTTGAGAAAATAGAATTAATTGAGATGGATGGATCTATCTATCTATCTATCTATCTATCTATCTATCTATCTATCTATCTATCTATCTATCATCACTCTGTCTGTCTATTTATCTAGCTAGATAGATAGATCGATCTATACACACACCTGGGGAGCCTTGTTCGATATTTTTAGGTTGGTGGAACAAGATATAAATTAATTTTACTATTAAATATAATAAAAAGAATAATATCTAATAGACTAATTCAAAGCATCAGAATAGCGTCAGAAGGTTCCCAGCACTGCAGCCAACAGAGGTCATACGACACATTCACATAAATAATTTACTCTCAAAGTGTGTCAAAAGACAGACACTGGCCACCTAATCCTGTTTTCCCTGCTACAGCTAACAGTGACTGACAGTCAATCGGTTCTTTACTGACTCAATGTCAGTGAAGAAGAGCATAAGTCCAGCAGCCAATGTTAGCTCTAGCAGGGTAAAAAGCTGCCTGTTTTATAGGGTAGCTGGGTGCGCCCTGTTAGTATGGCTGGCTGGCAGATCACTGATGAGTCTGCCTGCCAGCAATATTTAAATGGTGCCCCCTTTACATTTGGGGACAGCAAACTGCTCCCTCATACCCCCATTTCTGATGTCTATGATATATACATATCTGTACATATAAGCTTTCAATTGGAGTCACTTGGGAATCTGTGTGAAAGTTTTTCATTAGTTTACTATTGGTTCTATTTTTCAATCACCATTATGTAATTTGCATAGGGATATTACAGTAATGCAGCAATATTGGAGCAAGGAATACCTACTGGGGAAGTGCCAGTTACTTGGTTAATTTGACACACTTACACATACTGGACCTGATTCACACTTAAGAACGTGGTAGGTTCTTAAATATAAGCAACTAATAGCAAAGCAACTCCCTCGGCACGCCCCCGGTTTTCAGGTTCTTAAGACACTTACGAGTACCATAGGGCTCCCTTAACTGTAGGTTCGCAGTTGTATGCGTAGGGCCTCTAAGCAAGAACGTGTCCGCATAACCACGCTTCCTTTTGGTCATCTAAATGACTCACTCCAGAGATTATAACCTAGAGATTATAAATTTGCAGTGTTGAATCACGGCGTTTGTGTTCCCAAGTCCAAAGTAAATAGCATATAAAAGTTACATAGCTATAGCTATACTATATTGCGTGTCTTTCCTTACCTATGTTGGACACCTATTCTCTGTGATCACTCGTGAAGGTTTTAAATGTTAAATTGTAATTCTTACAAACCATGGTACTTTTCGCATTCACTGTCAATTTACAGGCTTATTACGAGACTGCACCCAAGGCAAGGAGTCTAACTGGGGCCTGATCTTCACTAGAGGCCCTGATGGTGGAGATAGTCTTGTGCAGCAGGAACCCAACAGGTCACAATCCCTGGAGGGCAGTTCCAGATGTTATTGAGCACTAGTAGGCAAGACAAGAAACTAACCGTGTTTATTAGTGCATACATGGTAATACAGGAAATAGGTGAATTGTTCACTTGGAGAAACAATAAAAAATAACAGTGACAAAGCAGAGAATAAGACTAGATAAACTACAGACTATAAACACTGACAGATACAAATAGGAATCAGAGGGAGCACTAAGCACAAAGCAGAACTATCCAAAAACACTAGATAGAATGTTCACTAGTGGTGCGTACCTTCTAGCCACATTATCATAAAAGGGCTCAACATACCAGAGGATTGGGTCCTATTTTCTTATAATATAATTTTCTCACTTTTCAGCATGGTATATGTTGTCATATCTAATCCACCCTAAAGTTTCCTCAAATAATACTGTCAAAGGCAATAAATTAATTATGTCTCCATCAAATGATACATGGACCATCTGGGATGGAACTGGGAGCAGGCACATGCTCATCAAGTTGGGCAGTGGGCACAGTCTCATCACACTGGGCAGCGGACCCAGTCTTAATACACTGGGCAGTGAGCACAGGCTCTTCACACTGGACAAAAAGCAGGGCGGCATTTCGGTTGGCGGCACCTTTAATGCGGCTTGGGCTGGCCCATACTGTGGGGAGGCTTGGGCTGTTGAATTGATATTACTTATTGAGAGTTGATTTATATTCGCTCAGAATGGAAACCAGAACTTGGATTAATTGGATAATGAGCCATGACGCAATGCCGTAACTAGGGTTGATGGAGTCCAGGGCAAAAAAAACAAATGTGCCCCCATCATTTATGATACTCTTTTTAAAAAATAATAAAAATGAAATTATGGTGCCCTTTTGGACTTGAATGTCCAAAGATGCCCAGGGCACGTGCCCTAAGAAACTCACCATAGTTATGCTTCTGCCATGACGTATTTAATATGTGATGAGTTACACATTGCAATGTATTTACCATGTTTGTAGGAATTAATAGGATATTTGTATATACTGTATAGACACTCAGGAGTCTTTGGAATTTTCATAAGAAGTGCCTATCAGGCTGTTTTATTTAGGTTTAGATTTAGGGCTGTCAGAGACAATGGTTTGGAAAAGGCTTTTCTATTATAGTAAAAATGGAGAGTGTGAAATATAATCTATAGCAGGTTTTATTTATGGATTGAGTATTTTATCCCAATACTAACCTTTTATTGGGAATGTAAATATATTATAGCCTGTATGATGTTTCTGAAATAAATATAAATATTGTTACCAATAAAAAGAGCAGTGGTTAACATGTTAACTTCATCTATATTCAATTAGGTAACAAAAAAGAATGTAAATCACCCAGTATTAAACATATGAATAATATAACTGAATTATCGCATTAATGTATTTAATTATTATATGATGGTCCAACAGGTTTTATAAAAAAAAATATATATGTTTACATTTCAGGAGGAGAAGAATATTCTTTTTTTTTTTTATGCTAAACATTTCTTTGCTGTTCATAACCATTTTCTTTCAATAGATTGTAAGATAGAAGAATTATCTACTGCGCCATATTTTCAGCACTCTATTTACATGTGAATGCACCCATCTAGAGCTGATCAGAACTGTATATTTCTTAGATAATGTTAGTATCCTGGGGGCATAGCAGACTTCCTGTTAGTAATCACATTGAAGTTCAACAAGAACAGCCTGTGCAATGCCAGATGATATCTGCATAGGAGACAGCTAGCTTTGAGTATAGAAGCTTTCTTTGGTAAGTCACAAAAGCTGCTTCTTAATGAAAGGCACTTATAAATGAAAACTCTGAAATGGTCCAAATAAACCACAGTGTGATAACAATATTTACATTATACTTATCCAGAGACACATGAAAATGTCACCAACATTTTTGTAATAACATCAACTATAAATGGGTGTTTCTATCTCATCCTTCAATATTTAACCAATTGTAGTCGCCACCGCGAATGCTGTTATTTAGAAGTAGAGACAGTTCATTTTCCGCTGCCTCTATTTTGAAAAGGCAGCCATTTTAGAATTATTTTTTTGAATTGTTCAGTGTGCCGATCACCTATTCATATTTCGCAAACACCACAGGAAATCCCGTCGCACACACTGCACCAACCAGACACAGGAGAGTAACACTCCGGGGACTTTTAGGTTTTGGCTCTGGGGAAGGGAGGGTTAGGGTAATGAAAGAGGAGCACCCTCCAGATGTTATGCTAGGGTTACTATAGTAACAAAGTTCCGTCCGAACCCATTTCAGAGGAAATGGGCTGTCCTTCCCCTCCGCCCGCTAAAGCGAGAAAGGGAAATGACAGGGGGAGTGCACTCCCCTCTCTCTGTCGGACGTACGATAAACGTGCGGGATCTGGATCCGGTCCTTGAAGTTTGATTTCAACCATTCTATTTTTCCATGTTTTACATAATGGACAGGATTTATTAGAAAAGATTGAAGTAATGTTTGTGGTAAGAAAGTGTTTGTAGGGATGGTGTGACATTTCTCTACATGACGTCCCATTCAGATCACTGGGCAATCCTGGCGTCCAGGCTTGCATTCTGAGGGGCGTGTTGAGGGAGAGAAGGGGAGGAGGGACATAGTCAGGGGGCTCACATTCAGAAGCTAAGTTAATACCCGTCAGCTTGATTGTTGTCCAGCAAAATACATTAAAGAGAAATGGAATGGCTGATAGTGTATTGTGTGCTTGTTGTTTACTTTTTTAGAGTACAGATTTTTTTTTCAGATATCAAACATTTTCATATTTTCCCGTAAATGACTTCCCCCATTGCTTTAGAGAAAAACATAACTAATGAAGTTTCCGTTCTATTTATAACAGTTAGTAAGTCTTTGAAACACATTACACAAACCTGCTCTTGCAGAGTATATTTGGATCATACCAAAACATCCATTACAGCATGCAAGTACAGCGTGCAGGATGCGCTACCATTAGCGCTCACATCTGGATCAGGGCCTCTGACTCTACACCCTTGATGTTAACAGAATTAACTATACTATTTAAACATACTATTGTCTGTCTCTCAACCACCTTCAGGCACATATTGGGGTTATATAATAATACACATAGGTTTCAGGACTCAAAAGAAGGGATATTTTTTTTTGCATGGATTAAGTCTGATCATGGACAGTAAAAGCATGAGATTGTATAATAAGTTGCTGTTTATGACCTGTTTTATTGGACTGAATCTAGATATGTAAAAAAGGGCCACATTTGCAGGTCGGTTCTTGATTGCCTGGATCCAGCATTTCATCCTGGGGCCATTTTAGCAGAGAACTTCCGCTATTTGAGTGGTGGGATGTATGGAAAGAATTCTTAATAAGGAAACTACACACGGTAAGATAAGGTAGTCCTATGGCATTCTTAAGTGCCATAAGGTACCTAAAAATGGCGGTTCTTTCCGCACCTAACTCACTCTTAGGTGTAAATATGGTCCATAGTGAGGGTGTGCTTTGTGCCCTCAATACTATCCAGACTTCTACACCATCCCCATTTTAAGTGTGGGGACGACGACAAGACTTTAAGTGCGTACAAGCAAGGGGAGTGACTTCTTCTCACTCATACAGGAGACTGAATCCCATTGTTATTGCATATAACGCTTCTGATGCTTTAGGGAGTGTGTGCTTAGTGCTGTTGTGATATACATCATTTATTTTTTAGAGCCATAGGTGGTAACTCAACTCTGATTGCTAGATGCACTCTGTAATTGTGCTACATAGAAAAAAAATTGTTATTATTATTTACCAGGTTCATATTAGCGGAGGTATATAAGTGACGAGGAATCATCTAATATAAGGGCAACAAAATCTGTATTTTTTTTTATGCATAATTGATATTAGCGGATTGAGATTTATTTTTATTAATGTTCAAAAAATGAAGTATACAGCACATAAATACTATATTTGTCAACTGGTCCATCAAGACACCTGTACTTTGCTTTCAACTTTTATCTTTATGAGTGTCCAGTCACACTTATTGCCCCTCATTCTGTGTCCAGCCAGCCTTGTTGCCCCCTCTTTACTTGTGTCCAGTCATCCTTATTGTCCCCTCCTTTTGTTTGTCCAACAAGCATTATTGCCCCTCCTTTTGTGTGCCCAGCCAGCCTTATTGCCATTCCTTCTTTGTCCAGCCAGCCTTATTTCTCCCTCTTTATTTGTGTCCAGTCACCCTTGTTGTCCCCTCCTTCTGTTTGTTTGTCCAACCAGCATTATTGCCCCTCCTTTTGTTTGCCCAGCCAGCCTTATTGCCCCCTCTTTATTTGTGTCCAGTCACCCTTGTTGTCCTCACCTTCTGTTTGTCCAAACAGTCTTATTGCCCCCTCATTGTGTCCAGTCAGTCTTATAGCCCCCTCTTTATGAGTGACCACCCAGCCTTATTGCCCCTACTCCTGTTTCCATTCATCCATATTGCCGCCCTCATTATTTGTGTCCCCTCCTTCTGTTTGTCCTTCCAACCTTATTACACCTCCTTTTGTGTTTCCACCCAGCCTTATTGCACCTTCCTTCTGTGTCCAGTCAGCCTTATAGCCCCTCCTTTTTTGTGCGCAGCCAGCCTTATTGCCCCCTCTTTATTTGTGTACAGTCAGCGTTATTGTCCCCTCCTTGTTTGTCCAAACAGTCTTATTGCCCCCTCTCTATGTTTAGCCAGTCTTATAGCCCCTCTTTATGAGTAACCATCCAGCCTTATTGTCCCTCCTGTATCCAGCCAGCCTTATTGCCCCAACTTTATGTGCAGTCAGCCTTATTGTCCCCTCCTTTAATTTTCCCAGCCTTTTTGCCCCTTCTGTGTCCAGACAGCCTTATTACCACCACTTTATTTGTGTGCAGTCAGCCTTATTGCCACTCCTTCAGTTTACCCAGTCTTATTGCCTCCTCTTTGTGCCCAGCCAGTCTTATAGCCCCCTCTTTATGAGTGTCCAACGAGCCTTATTGCCCCTCTTGTGTTCAGCCAGCCTTATTGCCCCAACTTTGTGTGCATCCAGCCATATTGTCCTCTTCTTCAGTTTGCCCAGCCTTTTTGCCCCTGCTGTGTCCAGACAGCCTTGTTACCCCCCACTTTATTTGTGTGCAGTTAGCCTTATTGCCCCTTCCTTCAGGTTACCCAGTCTTATTGCCCCCTCTATGTGCCTAGCCAGTCTTATTGCCTCCTCTGTGTCTCTCCTTAGGTCACGCTTGCCTTCTCTGCTCTGATCAGAGCTGCGGGCTGCATAGCACAGCCCGCTCTGTCAGTGGGTCTCGGCGGCAGCGCGGCATAGGAGAAGTGAGCTGGTATGCTATACGGCAGTATGGCATACCATCACTTCTGTTGGCCTGCACTGAGTGAAAATACAGCTGCTCACAGAATCTTAAAATTCTGTGAGCAGCTGTATTCTTACTCAGAGCCGGCTCACAGAAGTGGCGGTATGCCATACCGATGTATACCGGCCCACTTCGATGTTGATTGCAGGGGAGTCATATTTCATCTGTTGCAAACAGTATTAGAGTTGAGAGGTGATGTTTCCCAGTCCAAGTCTAAATAACAGTGTGATAGTAAAGCTGGTCAGTATCTGTGTGCAGTAAGCAATTCAAAGATATATCCCTGCATGCAAAGAATACAATTGCCTTGACTCCCCCTTCAATCAACATGGTTTAGCCCAGGAGTAACTCATTTCAAGCACTTACTTAAGTCTAGATCCAGCCCATCATCTCTATTGGTTCTGGGCAGGATAACCCCAATTTTAGGGCTATGTCCATTCAGTACAGCTCTGTTCCACATGTTCATATGCTCCATTTACTGCTGTTCTTCATAACGAAGGTGCCAGAAACCTTCTGTAGTGTTGCACTAATGAGTTGATGCAGAGTTCAAAGTATTGATTTGGTGTATGGGGCAGCTATGGCCTTTACAGGGTTGGCTGGAGACCTGGTCTTAATAGTACTCCAATAACCTTTTCTCTCTGCCCTCAACTTTAAAAATAAAGCAGCAGGAGCAGTGACAGAGGGCCAGAGCACACCCTATTAAAATAACGGATAAACAGCTTCAATTCATTGATGGGTAACCGCTAGTAATGCAATATCCATGACAACATTTCCATTATGACAAACCTACTGAATTTGCTAGCTCTAATTAGACATTGCTAGATTATACTTAACCTGGTTATTTAAATGCATTGACAGTAAGATTTGTCTAATTGCTAATTAGTAATTTAATTGCTGATTATTTGATTAATATGATTGATCATAAACTGGATATTTACTGTATGCTTGTTACTGACAAGCCAGCCCCTAGGTACATTTCTGGTAAAACGCCCTGCTTAGCAATCTTCTCATTGAGATAAACACCCTCCTGTTTTGCAGATATGAGGATTGATTTACTATGTTACATAGCTATCATGTTACAGGCAAATCAAATGCTTACTGAGTTTTACCTATTGTAAAGGACTAGAAAAGATGATCCAGAGGAAATTCAAACAAATAATTTAAAAAGTGAAGTTATTGGGTTCATTTAACCCAAAGAAATGTAGAAAATTGTATGTGTTGTAATCACAGTTTTCAGTGATTTTCACATTGCTGTATTTTTTATTTTTGAATCATATATTTCTTTAAAAATATATTTAAAAAATAGACTATATACAAACAGACAAATCTAAAAATTTCAGGACATGGGGCTGGATCCAGACCTTGTTAAGTGCATTATTTAGTTACACCTGGGCTAAACCATGTTCAATTCAGGGGGATTCAAGTTAATTGTATTCTTTGCATGCAGGGATATATATTTAAATTGCTTACTGCACACAGATACTGACCAGCTTTACTATCACACTGTTATTTAGACTTGGGATAGGAAACATCACCTCTCTACTCTAAAACTGTTTGCAGCAGATGAAATACGACTCCCCTGCAATCAACATGGTTTAGCCCAGGTGTAACTAAGTTCATGCACTTAACAAGGTCTGGATCAGGCCCATTACAAGTAAGCAGTGTGAATGTACAATACTGAATAATTGTACACAATTGCGAATAACACAAAAACTATTAGTTTGTTCAAAAGTGAGAAATCACTGGGAATACAATTTCATAATACCGGGCTGTATGCAGAGCTCAATGCGCCCGGAGTTTTCTGATATTTGTTACTGCGCATGTGCAGTCATTTTGTAACGCCATTTACGTTTCTTTTTGCAACGTATTTTGCATATACGTTGTCTTTAAGACCGCGTATACGCAATCTACGTTGCAAAAAGAAACATAGATGGCGTTACAAAATTACTGTGCGTGCGCAGTAACAAATATCGGAAAAGCTCTGCATACGGCCCCCCATCCTTTGCTAATAAGAAGCAGAGCCTTATGGCACATATTTGATCTGGAATGTGAGGAAGTGTGGTGAGCACAGAGTCTGGGGTCAGAGTCAAAATGAAATTAAAAAAAAAAAGAAATTGTATAGAATTACACATAAATTAAGCAGTAACCACTGGGGACACCAAAGGTTAGGGGTCATTGGCTGGTATTATAAAATATGTAAATTTCACAAATTTAGATTGAAGAGGAATACATACAAGGGGTTAATAAGTTATTTGTGAACTGACCTACTGACCCAAAGTGTTATTTGTAAAATGGCCTAATGATGTGAAAAAAACAGTTGTCTTAAACCATACACAGCTAAACAGTTTTGTTAAATTTTCTTTTGCTGTGTCTATAAAGCTAAACTAGGAGCTCTATGTTCATCTCTTGTTTTAATAATAAGTTAAAGGCATGTGACGTTACAAGAAAAGATCTCTGTAAATACTATATAAACTGTTTAAGATATACCATAAGGCAGCTGAACATCTAAACTATTTTATTTCATATATTGTTTTATCCCAGTGTTCAGTCAGGGATATTCTTATCTAAAGCTGCAATTGCAAATCAGAAAAATTGTGACCCAAACTACACATCAAGGGCCTTATTTACTAAGCTCGATTTGGGCTAAATTGCCTTAAATCGTGTGATTTTTAGCTTAAAAATCACCAAAGTGTATTCACTAAGCTAAAAATCACACCATTTTGCGTGTTTTTTAATCGCGGGTCCGAAATTCGCGGTCCCGACTTTTTAGAATTACAAACATAGGAAGTTTGTAATTCACTAAAGACGATCGCGATAAAAAAGCCTTTAAATCACAAAACATACATTCGCCTCTATAGACATTCGCCTCTCCAGGCAAAACAATTACAAACAAGACTACTTCTTCGTGGGTATAGCAAGAGACAAACTAAACGGGCGTATAACATAGCATTACGCAGAGATAGATTAGAACTCCTACGTCCCAAAATTAACAATGACCAAGATTCGACCATTCGTTTTATAGGCAGTTTCTGTAACCAATGGCGGGAAATTCAAGCTATCCTTAACAGATACCTACCTGTTCTAAAAACAGACCCAGATTTGCAAGATGCCTGTACAAAGGATAATATCTCAACCAGTTGGCGAAGGGCCAAAAACATTCGAGACACGATTGTACACAGCCATTTAAGTCCACCACAAAGAAAACCTTTATCCATTCAAGGTTCATATCCCTGTGGACATTGTAAAGTTTGTCATATGATGAAACCCACTACCACATTTGTGGATAAATTTAATCAAGTACACACAATAAGGGGCTTTATCAATTGTTCTACCACTGGAGTAGTATATTGTATGGAATGTCCATGTAGGAAAGTCTACATTGGACAAACTAAACAGGCACTCAAAATTAGAATCTCGGAGCATATAACCAACTTCTGGAATGCATCCCGAGATAGAGCGAGATTTAAAACTCTAACAAGTGTGGCCAGACACTTTCTGAGCCACCACACTAATTGGAACGGAGAATTAAAGGTATATGGCATGTGGAAGATTGAGAGGGATATAAGAGGCGGGGATACGGTGCGCCGGTTATTACAAGAGGAGACGAAACTTATTTTCCTAATGGACAGTATGTCTCCAGCGGGTCTAAATGAGAAAAGTGAATATGTTTCATTTCTCTAGAATGATCCCACCTATAGTTCCCTCAATTGACCAATTAGTCTTTCCC
>WWET01000237.1:35124-49401 GCA_011038615.1 Limnodynastes dumerilii | reverse complement strand
TCATTGAATTACAAGGATCAGCAAAGGTGATCCTTGTAATTCTGTGTATACAGCATGGCTACACTTGTAGCCATGCAGCGCTCCGTTTACAGTGTGTGTCAAAATAAAATAAAAAACACTACACAGACATTAACCCCTACAATTCTTTAATAAAGTGTTACATGTGTAAAAATATGTAAACCTAACTAACATTACCCCCTACATGTATGCACTTACCTTAGGTGGTCATCTCTCCTAAAGTAAGTGGTATACATAAAGTGTTACATGTGTATAAAATTAATAAAAACATTTTTTAACTCACCATTAGATGTCCGCATCTTGGGAGCCTTCTAATTTTCTTGAAATGCTGAGTTCTGTTCTTTTCTTCAAGCTTGAAAAATCTTCTGGGCTGGAGATGCAGAAGAAAGCTTCTATTCTTGATTCCGGCATCTTCAATATAACTTCCCGGCAGTAGGGGGCACTGATTAACTTCAGAAGGTGACACCAGGAACAGTAGGGCTGTACAGTACAGTACAGTACAACAGAAAGGGACAGGTTTTTCAGCACGATTAAACTATAGCGAGTTTAGCAACAACTCGCACGAGTTGTTGCAAAACTCACTATAGTTAAATCGCACTGAATCGCACCTGTTTAGAAATCGCTCCCATTAATAGACGTTTAGTAAATGCGATTGCATGCGATTTAAGTGCGATGGTCAGCAATTTAAATCGCTCCATTTAATAGATCTTTAGTATATCTGGCCCTTGGTTAATAACAGAAGTGACCTTCAACACCTATTTTCCCATCACCAGCATATGGCCTAACCAGCCTGAGCTACTTTAACCACAGAGGACCATATTCAGATTTAGGACTGAGTTCTGTAGGTTGCCTCCACTGCAGAAGCTATTGTACAGATTTTCAGATTCACAAGTCTGCATGTAGAAGAGCAGGGCACTCCACCTGCTCTCGTATGTGCAAATAGTGAATCCGTATGCAGGACCCCTACCCTAAGCACACTATAGCCTCTATCCAATGGAAGAGATTAAAATAGGAAATAATAAGCGCCCTGATCCAGAGCTACGGTTTCAGTATGTGGCGTATTTACGCTAGCATATTTACTATGCACTCCCCTCACATGTATGTACTTTGGCCATTTTACGCTTCCTGAACCCTACCTTAACTTTACACAGTGTAAGTACTGACATACGTATAGGCAGCACGTACTTATGAGCCTAAGCACGCCCATACTGTACGATTTAAATGCCTCATCCCTCCTCCGAAGCGTAATTCCGGGTGTCGTAAGACTGGCACGCCCCTTCATTCGTAGTTACATGACTAGCCAATACGCTCTGAGTTACGTGGCGTAACATCTGCTGCACGCATGTGCAGTAAGTACTAATGGGCACTTTTACGCAAGCGGCTAGCGGAAAATCACTTGCGTACATAGCTCTGGATCTATCCCATTGTTCCTACTGAAGTTCAATGATTATGGGCAACAAAATATCTAAGTCAATACTTGTATAAATATATAGAAACAAATCAGTCCGTAGCAGCAAAGTCCTCCTCACAGTCAACAAGTGATACTTTCTTGCATAAAGTGTGAGACAAAGTAAAAGTCTGGAGCGTTGCAATGCCAGAGGACACACAGAAGTTTGGATCTGTCCAACTGTAACTTATAGTATATCAGAAAGACAAGTTACACAATATTAATATGTAATGATAATCTATTGCTGAGCAGAGCGGGCTTTCAAGTTTACCCAGCACGTGTCTCCAGCATCCTTCCTCCTCCTGTCAGCTGTAGTAAGGATGCATCTCTGTCTCTGCCTCATTCTCGCCCAGCAGGGATTTCCCTATAAGCATCCGTTATATAAAAAGAAGAAAGAGAGCGGCATGGAGATAGTGCAATACGTTTTATTAAAGGTGTATACACATAAAAGTTTAAGAAATGTGCTCACATTGGGCCTGATCCAGAGCTGCGAAATTTTCGCACGACGGGCGAATGCGTACGTTCGACCGTGCGTATCAACATGCACGCCCCTAACACTCCCATTGTAAAGTACCTGCTTACGGCGGCTATACCCTACACTAGGTACTACCGTCGGCCGTACGAATTTTCGCACATAATACGCAAAGCGTACGGGCTTAGCACGCCCATACTGTACAATTTAAATGGCTATCCCCGCCTCCGTGTAGTAAAACGAGCGCCCAGGCGACCGTCGTACTGAACGCACGCCCCTCGAGCGAATATTTCGCACACAATACGAACGCTATACGCTCATGTCGTCTAGCTGACCGGAAGCTGTCATACTGGGCATGCGCAGTGCGAATTTTCGTACGAAAATACGCAAAAAACGGTCGTACGCTCACTCGAAATCGGCCAATATCGTAGCTCTGGATCAGGCCCATTCTCCCATGGACATTTCACTTAGGAAAATGTCATAAGTGCATGATAATCAAGGTCCAGAGGTAACTTTTATACAATTTGCCCAACACAGGCAGATTCAATGGCAGTGCTGTTAGAGTTTCCTCTAGCAACCAAAAGCAGGTAATGTCATTGCTATAACATCCAATGCGTTTTGACACTCATGACATCTTTCTCAAGGTTTGAGATTTGATTGAAGGACATTATATATGTGTGATTTGGGTTATCTTCACTCTGCTTGAGTCAGTGCTAACTCACAGTACACCCCCTACCCTAAGTGTTTAAATCCTTTCATCCTACGCATGAGGGCTCTGATCAGCACAGAGTGCAGCATCGGCCGGCTGCACTCTGTTGCGGATACTGCGCATGCAGAGGTTCCTAATTGTGAATAAGGTCCAGAGAAAAGAAAACTGCAGCTAGTGGAGTTGTGCCTGAAGAAATCTGTGTGGGCCCTCCTCTTAGATATTAGAGTTCTGTATGGCTTGGCATATCTCTGCATTAATCTGCACTTAACAATTACGTTGAGCCAGACCGGTACACAAGTTAGTGCTGTGTCTGATTGCAATAGAAATAGGATTTTGCGGGGGTGAATGGATGGGGGATGTAGGACTATATATACAGTAAGGGTGTGCTTAATACCCAAACCTAAATAAAGACCTGAACATAGGTTAAAGAATGCACAGCTAAGTCCAGGGAGCTACTGACTGCTGACACGCATGCGCCATACAGATGTTACATGCTTAAATCTCCTATCGTATGATAGGTATTCTGAGGAAAGGGGCTGTGCTTCCCCTCCGTCCACCAGGGTGGGCAGGGGGAAGCATTTAAATTATACAGTAGGGGTGGGATTAGGTATTTATGAGGTATTTTATTAGGTATTAAGGCACCGTAAGTCACACAAATATCCGCAAGAGAGAGGGGAGTGATGTGGGGGTCTGTATCTGGTCCCTATTTTAGATCATTAATCCTTCTAAACGCAGAACAAAAGTATGGGAATGCTGTTTATGCATTGTTTTGTTTTTTTCTGCTTAGCTGTACTGTGTACGTAGGTGTAACACCCCTCATTTCTGCTCAAGTTTGTGTTTGGATTTGTGTGTCGTTTCACTCAAAGGCTATTTAGGTGTTTTGTGAAACTGGGCATGAATAGTCACTGTGACTATGCAATCTACATACTTACCCTTAGGCATATTGATTATCTGCGTGTGGTCTTTAAAGACCACACATAGTTTTTTAGGTAAGAGGAGGCATGCCACGGCAGCTTCCAGGGGGAAATTAGGTAAAGTGTGTGGGAGAAGGGATGTAGATTAGGCTGGGAGGGAGGGCCGGGGATTCTCCTCCTTAAGAGGGAAAATACGTACAGTTAGTTTATGGCAGGGATGGAACTACCATTTGTGCAACAGATGCAATGGCATTGGGGCCCATGCTGATACAAGGGCCCACAGCCGTCATCACCATTCCGCTGAAGCTCCCCACTGGGTTACCTGGGATTTCATCAGGGCCAAACCATATTTTTTGCACCTGGGCCCACAACTCGCTAGTTCTGCCTCTGGTTAAGGGTGCTCTACGGCACTTGGAAGTACCATTAGGCACTTAAAAATGGGGGCAGGACGGGGGAGGGGACCCGAGAAGTAGGCGTGGATACATTTTGAGTATTAAAATCCCTATTATATTATGAATATTCCATTTATTTTGTTTCATTTGTTCAGGTGTGGGTACCCGGAAAGAACGGCCCTATTTCGATAGGACTGTTTTCTCCCAGTCAGTTTCGAACTGGCTGGGATTTCGATTGCATATGCCTCGATGAGGCATAGCAAAAAACTACCCCAAGTCTTCCCCTAATTCTAACCCTAACCCTCCCCTCCATTACCCTAACCCTACCTTCCCCACAGCCTGACCCTAACCCTCGCTTCCCCACAGCCAGACCCTAAACCTCCCTTCCCTGCAGCCTGACCCTAACCCTCCCTCCCCTGCAGCCTGAACTTCACCCTCCCTCCTCTGCAGTCTGACCCTACCCCTGGAGAGGTTACTCACCTTTCCCGTGGTCCGGGTCCTGCAGTAGCAGCGGCGGTGTTTCCGAAACGGAATGGGTGAGTTTGCCGATCAGCATTTTTCTAAGGCTTTCTTAGTGGGGACTACAACTGCATTTGTTCACCACTTGCGCGTTTAAATATTTCACTAATTAGTCTTATCTTTAGTATGTTTTAAGTTATCTATTAGAATTGTGTTAGTGCAATTATTGGAGATTACTTTGCTTTGTTGTTATATTGTATTCTGTCTACGTCCTAAAGTTGCAGCACCTACAAGTACTACATTTGCCTTAATACTTATGAACCGGATGCAGTCCTCAGCTGCCACTGTGCTTACTGTAGCAGCAGCAGAGATCTGGAGCCGGATTCCCACTGCATCGTAACTTCAGTATGGGCGAGGGAGACCACTAGCCAGATAGCCAAATCCCATATTACGTGGGGACAGTGCAGAAATGTTTATCATATGGTACATAAGGGCTGCCCTTACTGTGCAATTAGCTGTACATTCAGCTCCCACATAGCGGAAGCACTTCTACTTCTTGCCTTGTCCTGCCCCACCGACAGAATATTGACCAGAATGGAATTGTGGATCCAGATCCGACTTGCTTTTGTAGCGCTAACGAACATAAAACGCCTCCTTGTAGAAAGTATGAACCCGGCCCCATATTTATAGCGGTGATCCATACTGTTTTGTATATTGTAATGTCTATGTATGCCCCAGAATAATAACACTGCATGCTTCATCTGTAGTGTAATAAAAGGCAGATTATCTAAGAGGGTTGTAATTTGCTAAACGTAATACTAATATTGTAACAGGATATTATACATGAGCTTCACCTATATTTCACAAGCTCTGTAGACAATTGAATTTGTTCCAGTGTGCTGTTAAATGTTGAAATGCTAAATAAATCAGGTTAAGCTCAGACAATTATATTGCTGACAGGGAAGATGAGAAAAGAACTTTACTGGATACTTAACCACACAGACATATTAAAATACATCCATCAAAATGATTCCATGCCAGGCACTGGAACTGATAATCCTTTTATAACTCTGCTGTTGCCATGGTGACAAGAAAGTCAAAATATTTCTTCCGACAATTTACCAGACACCTTTGCAGTATGGTCAGCCCATAAATTTATGGTTACTTTAATGGCTATACATGTGCAACATTATAGGAAACATAAAAGAAACGTGTCATGCATTAATTGCATATAGCTATATCAACCTATGTGCGATAACCATTTTTATTACTCTGTTTCCTTACAAAAGTAAACTTTATTTGAAAAAGCCACTCTGCAGACATTTAAGAATAAACTGTTTTTTTATGTAGCTTAACTTGCCAAATCCAACAATTCATTGTAACATCGCTCGTCTGTTAGACATGTGTTTCCTCTCAACATATGGGCACTGTCTTCCATATTTCATATGATCCCTCAGTTCAACCTCACATGAACCATATCACTTAAGTTTTTTGTTTTACCTGGAATATGTAGCCTGTCATAAGACTACAATGCAGAAAGTATGAAGGGCCTGCCAGAGAGTAACTAATATTGTTCTAGGTTAGGAAAGAAACATGATCACCCACAGGGAAAGCATATTTTTGGGGGAAATCTATATTGGTGATTCAAAAGGGCTTATGTACAAAGTCAAACGCAGATTAAAGGTTGGCACTATTTCTTCACTATCTGCTTTTGTATTAGGATTCAGTGCCAAGAGGTTAAGTTGGTCTAGAGGTGCGGCTCAGGTCACATACAGAATAATGGGGTGGATCCAGAACTACGTTTGCCGTACGTTTATTCGCGTAGCGTATTTTCGTGTGCGTACCTTCTATACATTCCCCTAGACACACACCCCTTGAACGTACGTATTTTGTCAAGATACGCTTTCCAAACCTTAACTTTTGCGAGATACGCTTTCCAAACCCTACCTTAACTTTTGCCCACGTAACCGATGTCATCCGCTCATGTACGTATGTGCAACACGTAATTACGCAGCTAAGCACGCCCATGCTGTACACTTTAAATACAAACCCCCGCCTACATAACGTATTTCAGATGTATTTTGGCCAAACGTAAAATTGGCACGCCCACACGTAAGTATTTACGTGACACATACGTGAATGGCCCATACGTTCACATTTACGCTACTTTACGAAGCGTATTTTCTATGGTGCACATGCGCAGTACTTACTTTAAGGCGATTTTACGTCTCTGCCACGAGTAAATTCGCTCACAAGCGTTGTTCTGGATCTGGCCCAATGACATTAATCAATAACACATGGCAAATGTGATTCTCTCCCCTTTTCAATGCATTCAAATCCATTTCAATAACAAAGCTTACGGCCTCTATGTACAATAGTATAGAGAGGTCTATGTTTCTTACTGTCTTTACTATGTAGGAAGATAAATTAATTGCTGGCTTTAATAGCCACACCTTAAAAGCACGCAGCTTATTTAACTTTCAAGAAACAAGTATACACTAGCAGAGTATCGGAAATCAATCTGTTGTAATGTGCATTCTGACTTACCTGTCCAGGCATTTAGCAGGCATCAGGCAGTTAACAGCAGCAGTATAGAGTCCACAATGGCGAGTCAGCGGACAGTATATGCACCTTTGCCTATCTGGAATGATAAATCATTCCTGGAGAAGATGGATGCCTCCCTGGAGGACTTGTACCCTACCGGAGTGAGAAAACTGGAAAACATCCTGTAGAGGATGCAACATGAGATCCTAACAGGGAATGCCAACTGACTTCAGAAAAGATACAGACATTGGGGTAGATCCTAATCTATGGACGACAAGGAAATTAGGCACATCGCGTGCGTAGTTCCCCTGTCAGCTATGTTACATACGCCGGAAGGTACAATAAAGGGGCTGGCTTACTATTTACGATTGCAGTATCTCCACCATATAGGCGGAGAGAGGCTTGGTAATTAGTAGTCGGGGCGGGGGAAGGCTCGATACGACCTAGTCGGAAAATTGAAGGTAATTTAAGACGCAATTGTCCAGATTTACTACCTTGAGCGGGGAGTGCAGGGGGCATGCACTCCCCGCTACGCGATCGCACGGAGGGACCCACGTACATACTTAAGCCGTGCGTGGGTCTGGATCTTGGTCATTAAATCCAAAAGCTATACTAAGCAATGAATATCGTGGTCTTGGTTTAGAAGAAAGACTTCTCCCTCTGATTCTGTGTGGAATGAGTGGCCATCCTAAGGTGAGCCCTGTTCCATTCTATCATGGACCCAGTGCCAGCTATTGGCAATTACCCATCACGGAGAAGGATCCATAAAAGTTGGCACTGATCACACCGTTGTGGCTGCCTTGGAGCCCTAAATTTGGATGCTATCCTTTTTTATATAATTTGGTGACATCATTATATTTGCTCCCACATTAGAAAAGTATCTAACCTGGTTGGACCTCATCCTGAAACAACTTGAACAATATGAGATGAAGGCGAAACCAAGTCTGAAGAACCCTGGGCATGTGGTTTTGTGTGATGGAGTAAACTCTCCCTGTTAAAGTTGCTGCAGTTGGGGACAGGAAAATAAAAGCGCAGTCACATATTTGTGTGCTTTTTTTGAGAGCTTTCCTGATATTAGACATGTACTATGGGAAAGTCATCCATGACTTTGCCAAGGTGGCTAGCCCTTGATATCAGAGGTGGCCCAAAAATATATATACAGTGACCTGAGATTAATGTTTCACCAAAAAATGTACATTATTTAAAAAATATTAAATCAAAAGAACAAGGAAAATGTTTCTATCTACCTATTGTGCAGCTATTTTAGGCACAGTGGGTCTTTTGCCTATCATTTGACCTGATTCGCTCTTAAGCTCTGGCTTCTTCAGCGTGTAATCTTCTGAAATGACCTACTACGCATGTGTGGTAAGTCATTTACGCAATCTACATACCAGTTAGTTCTTTAAAGACCTCACAGAGTATATAGTTAGAAAGAGGCGGCCTAATAACGCTTCAGGGAGTGTTTAGTTAGAAGTGGGAGGTGGGAGGTATTTAGATTAGCCGGGGAGGGTGGGCGAGGCGGGGAGAGGCATTGTCTGTGCGTTGTTTCCTTCTTAAGAATTAACTCTTAAGTGCCATAAGGTACCTAAAAACGGGGTCGGGTTAGGGGTAGGACTGGTGAGTCAGGTGCGGTTCTGTCCGCACCTAACTCACTCTTAATCGTGAACACAGTCCATTGTTGTTAACATTTTGTGTTCTGTATTCTATTGTGGATTTACATGTTCCTTACACTCAGACCTCCCTAACATGCAATTAGACATCTCTTGTATGCCCATTGCATATCTGTTCCATTTCATCAGACCTCTCCTATCTGATGTTCCCATGTTGCATTTTTCTCCCACCTTCATTGCTGTTAACCACGAGTGTTAAAACTCTGGGCGCAAGCGTAAGATCGGCTGAAAAGGCGATCTGCACATGTTCCGGGCAGCGGCTGGAGGGGGCATCCCCAAGCGTTACTACGCTGCAGTTAGTGCAGGTAGGCAGGGGGAGGGAGGATAACGAGGCTGGGAGGGCGGCGTTTGCATTACAACGCCGTCGTCCCAGAGTATTAACACTCGCTTACACCGGCTAAAGTTAGGGTAGCCTTCAGCCGGCATAAGCAAGTGTTAATACGTTAGGACAAGGGGGAGTGTCGGGGGAGTGCTGCGATGTTACGCTGAGCGTTAGATCTCTCAGTGTAACATCGTAGCTCTGGATCAGGCCCAAAGTGCGCATTTCTCTATAGTTTTGCACTGCATTTGAAAGGAGGCAGATGCACAATACTACACTCACTGGGGTAGATCCAGAACTCCGCTTGCAATCCGTTTACTAGCGTAGTGTATTTACGCGAGCGTACCTTCTATACACTCCACTAGGCACTCCCCCTGCTTGTACGTCCTTTGGCCGCTTTGCGCTTTGTAAACCCTACCTTAACTTTTGGCAGCGTAACCGCTCATGTCCACACATGCACGTATAGGCAGCGCGTAGTTACGCCGCTAAGCATGCCCATACTGTACGATTTAAATGCAAACCCCCGCCTACATTGTGTATTTTCATCGTACTTTCAGCTAACGTAAAATTGGCACGCCCCCTTGAATGTTTTTACGCAACTGATACGTGAAAGGTCCTTACGCTCAGAGTTACGTTACGTTACATAGCATAACATCTGTCATGCGCATGCTCAGTACATACCAAATCGCCTTTTTACGTCTCCGCCAGGCGTAAATACACACGGAAACGTTGTTCTGGATCTGCCCCATTATCCCAAAATCCTTATCTCTTAGAGAACCCTCAGCAGTGGAGAGGTTAAATGGTTGGAGATTACACAGCTGGAGCTGGCTGACCTTATGGAGTGACTTCCTCCTTTGGAGACTATGAGGGTGGAAGGACATTAATGATGCATCATAACATGCTTATTTAAGAGCCAGTTGTTGGGTGGAGGAAAGAGAAACAGTTATGACTCCAAAGGTGCCCACAGATGAAAAATGGGAAATTCCGTCTCTTTTTGCTTGAATCCCAGAGCCACCTCAGGCTGAGGAAGCAACCCTATCACCTGGGCCAACAGCAGATGGTGAGTCACGAGGGTTGCAAAAGCCCAACCGGGTTCAATCCATACCTTGCAACCAGGACCCAGTAGTTACTTGGATTCAGTCTCTCTTTGTGTGGATCACAAAGGACATAAGGGGGAAAATGTGAACCGAAGAGTCTGGCACAGCTTGGTTAATGAAGAGTAAGTGCAGGGTGCTACCAAACCATTGCGAATCTGAGAGGATTCGGGGGCATTGCTGCTGGACAATCCTGAACCAATCAAAACAGGTCATGGTGAGCAAGTCTGGGTCCCAATGGATAACTGGCTTTACCCTCTCACGGAGCATACAAAATTGAAAAAAGAGTGTTAGTCCCTGATATAATGAACTGCTTCTAGGCAACCATATAATAATGATACTAGGCCCTGGTTTTAATTAAGAGTACTAGACCCTTAGTTTTCTTCTGCCTAGTACTATACCTGGGCATTAGGTCTGTAATGTAAATGACAATATGCCACGTAGATTAGGTAGCAACTAGGGCTGGTAGGTTGTCTGGACATTAGGCCTGAAAGTTTAAGAGCGTGTTAGTCATAAAAGTTTATCTGGGTAAAAGAACCAATAGTTTAGTTGGGGGTTAGAGACTATAGGTTAGGAGGGCACTAGGGTAATAGACCCAGGAAAATATAGTTTATCTGAGTTATTAAGGCGCTATGCCCTATAGGCCCTATGAAGGGGGTTGCCCAGGTGGAAAGGAGGCTTGGAATTCAGGGTTAGGGGGCACCATTTTTCCTTTTTGCCCCTGACGCTAAAATTTCTAGTTACGGTTTTGTTTTTTATCACCAGACATGCCCAGAAAACAGAGATACACAAATGTATGCGATTAGTTCTACATAATCATGTTATGCAACACCTTACAATCAATGGGATGGTTAAGGGCAGTGGCCCAAATGTGACCAAACGTGCGTGCGGGGGTCCATAGGTACATGCGCGTAGCGGGGAATGCCCGCCACCTTCCACCTCCCCGCTGATGGTAGTAAATCTGGACACCTACGTGTCCAAGTTCCTACCTTAAGTTTAACGACTTGGTCTGCAGTCATAACAGAGCTTACCCACCCCAACCCCTCATTTAGATGGCTATCCCAGCCTGTTTGGCGGTGATACAACCATCGTAAATTAAGGGTCTGTACCTTGTGTGTACTAACTGTCGTACGCAACTTAGTTATATACGACAGTAAGCACACACGCGGAACATAGGGCGTAAGTCCCCTGTCGTACTTAAGTTAGGATCTGGGCCAGTATGTATATCAGGTCATGAGCATTTCCATGTCTTATTCTGAAAACCACAAAGTTAAAAAGTGAAAAGGAGGAAAGAGAGCAATTGTATCACTTCTAGGTGTATTGACTTGCCCAACCCTGTTGCAAGCACATATGACACATTAGAGATGTATGACTTTTACTATTGTTTAGGTATAACTCCTCAAATGAAAAATTGTGTAGTCTGTAACAACAAACTACGCCTAAAATATGTGCTATTATGTAGTTGTCAGGTTAAAAAACCTCATCTGCGCAACTACATTTAAATCAGGATTGCAGTTGGCATTAAACATGTGATTTCAATTCATAACTGATTTTCTGTAATACGATATAGAAATAGAAAACAGGAAAATGTAAACAGATGGTATCCTACAGCTTGTCAGTTGTCTCTGGAGCATTTTATCAGACTTTTGATATCAGATATACTCATTCTTTCTTTCTTCAGGCAATATACGTTGTAGCCTGTAACCAGTTGTGTTAAAAAAAAAAATGTATTCAATATTTAGTACATTTTTGTGCATATCCAGAGAGAATTTTATGTTGCAGTAGACAAGCATGTATTTGTACTATGTCCTGTACTGTGTGAATAACATTTTTTTTGAATTATTAATCTACTAAACCTTCGTTATTCATTGCAATAGATTTGGTCTTACAGGACTCCCGTAGAAGCCCTGTATACCAGTACTGTTCATACAAGGACTGGCTGCGCTGCAGAGGAAGGAGCAAGACTGAGAAGAAGGTAGGTAAGTTTTACTTAAAAGGTTTTTTATAAAAAAAAAAGTAAATTAAGGGGGCACATATATGAGGGAGGCTAAATATATATGAGGGGGCACAAAAGGAGGCTGTACATATATGAGGGGGCACAAAAGAAGGCTAAATATATATGATAAAACACAAAGGGAGGCTAAATATATATGAGGGGGCATAAAAGGAGGCTAAATATATATGAGGCGGCACAAAGGGATGCTGAATATATATAAGGGGGCACAAAGGGAGGCTGAATATATATAAGGGGGCACAAAGGGAGGCTGATTATATATAAGGGGGCACAAAGGGAGGCTGAATATGTATAAGGGGGCACAAAAGGAGGCTAATCATTTAAGGAGGCACAAAAGGAGGCTAATCCATATAAGGGGCACAAAGGGAGGCTGAATATGTATAAGGGGGTACAAAAGGAGGCTGATGCATTTAAGGGGGCACAAAAGGAGATTGAACATTTATAGGTGGGCACAAAAGGAGGCTGAACATATATAGGAGGGCATTAAAGGAGGCTGACACATTTAAGGGGCACAGTTGCTTGTCACACAGCAACTCACAGAAGTGGATAACTAGGCACATACAAGGTGATAAGGGGATGTAAGTAAAAGGCGGATGCATACCTTTTGTTTATATTTTATTAATGAATTAAAAATGGGGTGGGGGGCACTGAAGGCAGGCTTATGGCAGGTTAAGCTGCCATAAAGCCCGCATGAGAGAGGGGATTAACAGGGGGTGTGCACTCCCCTCTCTTTGTCAGACAGACAGACCCCCACACATACAGAAAGCATGTGGGGGTATGGATCTTGTCTATTATGATTTGAAAGCCTGAAGAGTGCATCATTTACCCTGACATTCTATTTACTTACCTGTAATTGCACCTCAGCAATTTTTGGATATTCTGTGGAGTGCAGTTCTTGCAAAGTTGGGACTTTGACAGTTTTAGAATTAGGACCACAAAACAGAAAAACCTTGTAAGTGGCTGGTGGCTTATCATATATCTGCAGATGTATATAACAAATTCTCTGACTTTTATTTTACAGATAGAATGTTACAGTGTAGATTACCCCACTACCTTTCAAGCAACTGCTCTGAATTAAAGCAACCACCCTTTTGTGTATTTATGTTTGGAAGCATAACTGGGAAGCAGCCATTTTGTGCTTTGTTGTTCAAAGCAGCCGTTTTGGAGGCTTGTGAGATCTATCTTGGGCTATGTCAAACTTTATTTGACCCTTGTTTTGCAAAGTATAGAAATAGAATCACCGGTTTCCTTTAAGAACAGAACACTTTTAGTTTCCCAATTAAAAAACAAGCTGTTTAACACAAATGTGATATTTAAAAGTTGAAAGTATTATTAAAATAACAAATACAATTTAGACTAAAGAAAACATAAGTTAGTAATAATTTCTTGAAAGGGCAAGATTAGCATCCTTCTGGCACAATGGCATACCCAATCAAGAGAAAATAATAGCACACAAATCAGGCAAAAACTAAAAGGATTTAGTACAAAGAAAACTATTATAAGATGTCATTCTTTGAAATAATAGCCTGATGACTGGTGTAAGCTGAGGGTAAAATAACGTACAAAGTTTTCAATGGAAAATGGAATATCTCTAGACATTTTATACAGTATAGAGAATGGAAAGTGAATGTATGACAGAGAAAAATTAGGCATTGCACTTACAGAAAGAATGTACAATTATCTTTATTCAGAAAAATAAAGCTGTAAATTGCTTGGACAGTATAATAGGTTTAAAAATATAGTTATATCATGTAGCTCTTCTCAGCCTGATAAGACACACTGTATGGCTCAAATGGTAATATAAACAGTTTACTTATACTAAAGGGTTATATAGAATCTAATTATTTAAATTTGTATCTTTCATTTGTTAATACTATATAATATTTTGTCAATTTTACAATGAGTTGTAATTCATGTACAATTGATAACCCAAGTACTGGGACATAAGAATATATTAAACCTAAATAGATGTTAATAATATTTATTATAATAAATAATAATAGTAATAATAATAATAATAATACTATTCCAGAAGAATTACTGCAGAGTAGCTTAAAGAAGTCTGTGGAGTAGGCCACTCAGCCAGAGTCAAGTTTGATTAGCAGACACAACAGCACAACTGTTAAAAGAAAGGTAGCAATGGTTCTCTCTCACCAACAGGGAAAAAGGAAGCAAGAATTAAGCAGTGCTCAGTAGTTACAATATTATAAAATAAATAGAGCAGA
>WWET01000237.1:23034-34464 GCA_011038615.1 Limnodynastes dumerilii | reverse complement strand
TTTATATATATATATATATATATATATACACGCACACACACACACACAAATACATATACCATGGTTGGACAATATATATAGAATATATAGAGTCAAAGTACCTGATCCAGACCTATGATGTAGCGTGGGACTCCCCTTGACACTCCCCCTGCCCTATTTTATTTACACTCCCTTACGCCGGCTGAAGGCCACCCTAACTTCAGCCGATGTAAGGGAGTGTAAATACGCTGGGATGGCCTCATTACCCTCCCTCCCCCCGCCTCCCTGCACTAACCCCAGCGTTACAACGCTGTTGCTACGGATGCCCGATCCACGATCGGGCATTGCCGTAGCTACGCCGGGCAACATCTGCCCGGCGCATGCGTAGATCGGCTTTTCAGCCGATCATACGCCTACGCCCGCCGTAGTTACTACGCCGGGCGTAGCTCTGGATCAGCCCCCAAAGTTAGCTAATAAGCACATTGACAGCATGTTGCGCTAAGTGAAAGCTATTATCAAAGCCAAGGGTGGCCCAAGCAAGTACTAGCAGAAGTCTATGCTAATCCAATCCATGCCAAAAATGTAAAAAAAAATTGTAAAATTTTACAAAAAAATAACATTTATCTCCTGAAAATGAACTGAATTATATTAGTAAATTGAGCCCTATAATACTTTTAATATGTGGTGGTACTGTAATGTGATTGGAGTGCAGCGCTTTTTGTTGAACACTTAAGCCAGTTCTCTGTTTTTTACTTGTTTTAAAAAAACTATTTTAGTTAAATATTTTCACAACTTTGGC
The DNA here is from genome assembly GCA_011038615.1 of Limnodynastes dumerilii. Classification (NCBI taxonomy): domain Eukaryota; kingdom Metazoa; phylum Chordata; class Amphibia; order Anura; family Limnodynastidae; genus Limnodynastes; species Limnodynastes dumerilii. The sequence goes on along the minus strand of WWET01000237.1, from coordinate 33,686 downwards.
AAGCCTAACAATCACTAAAAGCAAGAGGTTAAGGAGGAGAAACAAACTGGAAAAAAGTGAGATATTCTCTCATTTATTAAAACCTTTAGCCAAATAAAAAGACAGAGCAACAATCCAGAAAACTTTTATGAAATTGATCATTTTATCCAGTTGTTTTGGAGAGTTAAATGTCAAAGTATATGGGCCGTTTTCAGAGATACGTTTTGCGAGGATTTCTGTGCGTATTTTTAGGATCGGATGAACTGCGCATGTGTAATAACTAAATTTATGCAATCTACATTGATTTTACACATAAAAGTCCATTAGGCACGGACTTGTGAATCGCACGTGAGAAAATACGTTCGGAGGGGCGTGGTTATAATCCATCCGGAGACAAATACGTGTAAGTGGTTGGGGAGAGGCATTTAAATGACTGTTTGAGGGCGCGTTGAGGGTTAGATATGCACGTACGGAAGTATTACTCGGAAATGCACACTTAAAGATAAGGGTGGTCGAGGCACTCGTAAGATACCGTCAACCCGTCCGTGTGAGAGGAGTGTCATGGGTGTTGCCTTGCAACTTCAGTGCGTATAATTGCGTACTTTTAGCAAACGGATTTCTGAATACGGCCCTATGATACAATAATAGACTGTATACAAATCATTGTGATGAAGTGCAAAACATTGCATATTAAGAAGCAAACAGAAGTAACTATATGTATATAGTAGATACAATTAACCTACCAAACACAGTTATGATTTATTACATACCGTATGTGAGAGTTTTTGGCAGAAAGTTACTTTTGGTAGACAAGTAAAATAAACAATAGGTAACTGATGCTAAGTACCTTTTATTTTGGGAATCTCTAAATGGAATTGGTGAATTACCGCTGAATAGTAATCTAATTAAACATAGCTGAACATCACCTTGAACTACTGCATATTGAATTATACAATTAAAATGAACTTTTAGAGCTTTTATACTTGAACTTCTTGGTATTGCTTGAATTTACTTTTTTAGTCTTTTTATTTCTTGTTTATCTGGCAGTACAATGTCATCGAAAAACCAAGTCCGAAAAGCTGTAAAGACAAAATGACTTTATATTATATAGAGATTTGACAATCAAGCTGCCAGCTATATACAGGATTCACCCCCTTAACATTGTCCACGGCTGCTTGGAGGATATTAGAGTAACAGAAGCCATGAGAAAAATGGGAGGATGATAACCAGGAGATAGATGTAAACACTTACATGCTACCACGATCGGATCGATGAAGTGTAACAGTGTGTAAAGATCATTTCAAGTAGTATTGCTAAGTACATATATTACCCTAAAATAACTTTTTCTATAACCAGTGGCGGAACTACTGTGGGTGCAAGGATGCAGCTTCTACAGGGCCCAGAGGACATGCAGAAGTAAGCTGGCAGGTTAGATAATGCTCAGCAGAGTCTGTGAGCACTTAGTGCTTTTTATATATAATTTGCCAGCAACTGACAGCTTAGCGCTGTTCTCTGTCTGCAGAGGAATGGGGGGAAAGGAGGCATGGCTTGATTTTCTCTACTATATGTATCGAGAGTGCACACCAAAGCTGTACATTGTAATAAGAAGTCCTGGCCACTTGTGATTGCAACTCAGCACCTCTGTCAGATGATGATCATCATCATCATCTTAAGTCTGGATGGTGTGATTGGGTATCATAGATGAAGGCATGCACAGAACGCAATCGTAACTTTAACTCTTACCCCAAACCTTATCCTAAGCCTAACCCCAACCAGAAGATGGATTGGAGTGGTGAGACAGCAAGGACGGAGCAGAGGACGGTAGGAGGAACTGCAAGTGACAACTACAAGTATGTCTAATTTGTGGGGGTGGTACCAGGTCAACAATAGAGCAGTTAACTTAGTACCCTTGTTGACATTATGTATGTCTATATTTTCTATCTGTCAGAAATTGTAGCTAATGTCATTGTCAACAATATGATCATCTAACCCAGGACCACAACAGCCTTGACCATTGCCACCGTATAACAAGTATGCTGCTTGTAAGTTTCCTTAGCTTAATTTCCTTAAATACTCCCTTGCCTTCAAACTTATGTCATTTCCAATTTTGAGGTTTTTCAGGCCTTCTGTATTCCTAACTTGCCCATCTCCAGTCTATCCTCAAGGATGCTACTTGTCTTATTTCTTCTCCTATTCTCATCATTCTACCCCGACTCCACCAGCCTTTATTTTGGCACCATTTGCCCTACAGAGTCAAGTTCAAAGTAACAATTTACAATTTGGGACATTTGCCCAATAGAAATATATTCTCACCGGAAATTATTTCTCAATTAGAATTTTGTCTTGCTGATATCTCCATTGCGAACCTTTACCATCTCCCCCCAGCAGCTCATATACTCTATTATTGGGGTATATATATAAATACTCAGTGGTAATCTTAATTTATATATGTACATATATATATATATATATGATTTTTTGCTGTTTTTAATTAACGTTTTTTATTTTATTCTTGTGGTTATCCTGTTTAAATGGGTAATAAAATAGTGTTCATTTTATAAAAATTCACTTGGTTGCCGGATCATTGAATTTAGTGAATTCATAAGATATTTTATTACCAAATTAACTCTATTGCTGTGTATTTAGTGAATTCATAAGATATTTTATTACCAAATTAACTCTATTGCTGTGTTTTTGCACTTTTCTGCTTCTTTTTCTGGTTGTTTATTGGAGGGACTAGCAGAAAACCCTCCCACACAGCTGAGTTTCCTTACACCTGAGGTTCTCTATCTTTCCCTTTGTTTTACCTGTTGGTATGAGACAAGATTCTTGTTGGGAGACCCACCACTCCAAGCCATAATAGATAAAACAGTAGTGAGTTCTCTCCCACTTTAGAGATCCTGACCACCGAAGCTTAGGGGCCACTTTATCCTGTTACCTACTATAATGCACCTGACTTCATGTTCATTGTTTATCTACTGTACAGCTAGTATCTTTGTAAACAGATGTTGAAAAGATCCTATAGGTCTTATTATGTTGCCATATATGTTGTATGCCTGGCTCCTCATTGTTCTTTTATGTAACTTATTTAAAATGTTATGTTATCATGACTGTCCAGATTGTATTTATACTATGTTGCTGAATATCATCTTATACTCCAATAAATAAGTTTATAAAAAAAAAAATAACAATTTACAATGTTTTATTTATTGAACATTTTTATATATTTTTATATTTTTGTATCTTGACAATGACAATAAGAAATTAGAATTCATTGCAATAAACTATCAAATTTTACCTCCACCACTGCCAGTCCGAATGCAATTCCAATAATGATTAGGAGATGTTTTTGAAAGTAATCCGTAAATACATTTAAACATGTCTGTGGAAGAAAATTCATAGCAGGATTAGTATCTACACAATATCCAGACATAAGAGCATTTTCCGCACGCATAGAGTTGCTAAAGTCTGCAAGTAAGATGCTAGACACCCCCTCTCACGGACGAATTTTAGCTGACTTACGTGTCTATAACCAAAGCTTAACTTCTCTGCGCATATTGCAGTTCTTATGGACCTAACCCAGCCCATTCTATACAAATTAAATGCCCCCCCGCACACACTGCGTATAATCGATCGTACAGGGTTTTGTCACGCCCTGACATAACGTAACTCAGAACATTGACATATGCAAGTTCTAGTATTGGTGATGCTTTCACTAGTTAAATATAAAAACCCGCAAGCCATTTAAATTTGTACAATTTGCAAATGTGCCTCTGGTACACTTTTACTGAAAGGTGCATGTTGTCTAATTCTCCTTGCATTCCAGAAGAGCGGAAAGAGCAATCCCCTCTTAGAAGCTACTGGACATGCATCCAAGCAGAGCTGATACTACAGAGGTGGTTGAGGCCAATACAGTAGAACAATTTAAACATGCTTGGGATAAATATAAGGGTATCCTAAATTGAAACCCAATTTGAGGGTAAATAGGGTCTAGGGTCAGTATAGTTTTCAATAAACAAATGGGCAGACTAGATGGGCCATGTGGCTCTTATCTGCCGTCACTTTCTATGTTTCTATGTTTCTATGTAGAATGTCTGCTGATAACACATCTTTATTTCCTGCAGTAACTGTAAACTTTAACTGTTAACTTAAGTTCCTGCAGTAACAGTGAAAGCTTTTTGCGCACTCTAAGACGTATGTACTACAAAACAAAACAGGGCTATGGGGCGTATTCACAGATTCGTTTTTACGGCAGATTGCGTGCGTATTTTTAGGTGCGGACTAACTGAACATGCGTAGTAATTTTTTCCACGCAAATTACGTAGTATTTACGCATGTAAGTACTTTAGGCACCTTGGGACATACGTATGGAGGGGCGTGGTTTTAATCCGGGGGAAGCATTTAAATGGGCATTTGAGGGCGCGGTTAGATAAATACGCATGTACGTAAGCAACATACACGCGTAGAGCTAAGGGTGCCCTATGAGAGGCAGAAGTTACTGAAAACCTGTCCGTGCGAGGGGAGTGTTATGAGTGTTTCATTGCTACGTGCGTAAAAATGCGCACGTATAAATACGGATCTGTGAATACGGCCCTATATCTTTTTAATAACAGCTTTAATATAACCAAAAGTTTTACTTCAATAATGATAATGTGAATACAAATTGTTCTGGTGTGCCTAAAATCAGATTAAGCAATGTAAACCTAAAGTAAAAATGAATGACCTTACCTCCTTATAGTAACCACCCGCACATAAATTTAATTCCGTGGCTTGATTGCATTTACAAGAGTCTGGACGAAGCTTGCCCCAATCTGCAATTCCATTAACAACACCACAGCACTTGTTCTAGACAAAAAAAATACAAAACAATGTTACATCATAGTTAAAAGTTTGCATATTTTAACTACATATTTAATAAAAAAAAACCAATTTATATAGAATATATACAATCTTATATCTTCTAGAACAGCTGTTCCTAAAGTATGTGACTTAGCACTATGGGCTGGTGAGAGAACAGAAGCTGCAGGGAGAGAGGCACTGTTACACTGACAGCACTGCATGCTCATGTCAAGGGCCGACTTGCGCACAGTAGTTGCAGAAAGAAGCTGTGTGTCCCTTTCTCTGCAGTCAGTGCATGTGAGTTACAGGGAGAGAAGCTGTCAACGTAGCTGTATTGCTCTCTCTGCAGCTCCACATGGCTTACTAGGTAATAACATGAGACAGAATAAGCTTTGCTGATGTGACCTTTCATGGATGCCAGCATAGCGCAGCTTTTACAAGCGAACATGTTATGAGGAGCATCAGAATCTAGTCAGCTGAGAAATAGCAGAAGAAAAATATTAACAGTTTTATATTTGCCAGTACTATATTTGTGCCTGCTCCCACAAAAAGTTTTTTTTAACCCAACTACTTAAAAACATGGGATGGCTTAGGGGTGCCTTAAAAAATCTATTAAGCCAGCCATAAAGGTGCCTTGAACTAGGAAACTTTGGGAACCACTGTTCTAGAGCATAGGTGACCATCTTCTCATACAAAAATATTAGTTCCAAAATGAATCACCATGGCAAACATCGCTGGACAGAAATCGTCCAGATGTTTGCCATGTAAAAGATAGAAAAAAAAAAATCACCGTATTCACTAAAGGCGATTTGAACAAACCGCCTTCAGTGTGATTTGAAATCACCAAAAATAAAATCGCAGCCAGAGAGGTGCGATTCTATTGTGATTTCAACTCGGGACTGACAAAAACACATGTCTGTTACAATTGGTGCTGATGCCTTTTTTTATATATAAAACACTTTCCCCTAGTGACCTATTCATCATTAGAAGCAGTCCGGATGAAGAAGAGGAGGTTCCCAGCGACGTGTCAACAGGAGAAGATCCAGAAAACCGGACCGGACACTTCAAGCAAGCTGAACACAGAAGAACAAAGACTACAATGAAGAACACAACGCTTCCCAAGATGCTGACATCAAATGGTGAGTGCCCAAACCTTACACACACTACATTACATTACACTTAGATTAGGAAAGATGACCACTGGAGGTAAGTGTACACATTTAGGGAACATAATTAGTAAGGGAATATTTTTTTTTTACATGCATACTTTATTAAATGATTTAAGTGGTTAATGTATGTTTTGTGCTTTGTGTATTTTTTTTTTTTCACACACTACACTGCATGGTTAGAAGTCTTACCATGTTGTGCTGATAGAACTACAAGGGTTTGCTGATCCTTGTAGTTCGATCAGTACAGCATGGCTAAGACTTTCAGCCATGTAGCACTGATTTTTTCCCAATCTCACGCGACTTGCTGCGATTTGTTAAAGGGCTAATCGCAGTGGTTTTCTATTGAAAAACACCACGATTTAGCCCTTTACAAATCGCACAACATCGCCTGAGATTGGAAAAATCGCGGACAAATTGTTTTTTAATGAATTCGGAAAAAAAAAAACCGCGGCTATATCGCCACGATGTGCTGCGATTTTAAATCGTTTTTAATGAATGAGGCCCTTAGAAAGATTTTGCACAGTTAAGACTCAGTTATTGAACAAAAGCACATAAATAAATTGATCCATATAGAACTACAAAACTAGGGCATAAGTGTGACCTCTTTCTATTGAAAGGTTTTGTAACGTGTTTCCTGCATCATTCCAGTTGTTTGCCTTTCATAGTCCTAAGACTCCCCATAAGTTCTTGTTTTACTCAGTGATGTAAAGTAGTTGGTACAGGCTTGTATACAGTACTATTAATATATGATATGCAGGTACACTGTAGCACTTTACCAGCCCAGTAACTGGAAAGAATTAAGGTAATAAAAAGGCACTAGAAACTAACAACTATTTATCACACTCAGTTTTTTTCATAAAATCTAATCTACTTTATTATTCCAACTGGAATCCACCCATTACACATAAAAACTGTGTTGAGCTTGTTATGTCTATTAAGGTATCTTTTTGTTTTATTTAATTTTGTTTGTTTTATGTTGTTTTTATAGTATTTAGACTTAATTAATTAATTTAGAGACAACATACATTTTATACAAGATTATACATTTTATTATGGTTATTCTTCATTTCTTTTAAATTATAATGTGTTTCTAACATCGGACGTCTGCATCTTGCCATAAACACATTGTGGACACACCTATGTAATAAAGACTTTACACTTCTGTAAAAAAATATGTTAGCATTGTAAAAGCAAAGTACGTGTTGGGTATGGCTAATTATTATCCTCTCTTACCTCTTCCTGGATTGTAAATAAGCCATTTTGAAAACTTAGTTCTTTATCATCCAGTGGTATAAGAGCTGACAATGTTGTATTGATACTTTCCTTAATCTTGGTAAAAAACAAAAAGAAAAAAAAACACATAAATTCACAATGCTTTAAATTGAGAACAGGGAGTTGCTGGTCCTCAGTAATACTTACAACCTACCTGTGGTTTATAGACAACTCCCAATATCCCTGCTGTTATTTGAAGTGCCAAAATTAAAAGCAACCCAATAAAAAACTAAAAGGAAACAAGAAAAATAATTTTAATAAAGTACAATAAAATAACAACAACAACAACAATAATAATAATAATCACCGCGCTTCCATGCGTTCATTTAAATGCCTCCCCCCACCCACTTTTATGTAAATTTCCCCGTCCGTCGGATTTCCATGCATATGTCCCCAAGTGTGATTCACATGTATGTCCATTAGACACTTACGTGCGTATAGTCAACGTAAATAGCGTAACTAAATTTGCTACGCATGCGCAGTTGATCCGATCCTAAAAATACGCACGTAATTACCCTCACAAATGGATCTCTGAATACGGCCCCTACTGCATATCTATATAGTATATATTTGCCTGATTCTTACTGCTTTAGGACTTTTTTCAACGTATGTATAATATGAATTTTATAAATATAAAATCCTGTGCTGATTGCAGACAAATGTGCTCCGGAATGTACTTTACAAGTAATTTCATCTCCTCTACAGTGGAATCATTTTCAAGGTGCCACGACAAAGATTGCACTCCCCCTACTGGTTATTCCACATAAACCACCATCTTAAAATCATGCTGTACTTAATGTTTATTGTAACTTGCTATAGAAAAGCTAGAACTGAGTAAATGAAGGAAGGAAACGTACAGCAACACATCATGTGCCGAGATCTCTGTTGCACAAAAATGAATTTTCACATGAATTATTATAGAACATACTCTTGTAGGACACACTGTCTAATAAAATAATGATATAACGTTCACTGTAGAACTAAACCTTCTGGAACTGTACCTACATGAGTGTCATGTGGATTAATCTTTATTTAAGGCTGTGTTAGCAAACAATGGGCCCGATCCTCGGGTCCGTACGACAGGGGAATTAAGTACAGTCCGTACGTAATCCCCCTGTCTAGAAGGTTATGCGCATGCTGTTAGGGTCGGCATACGTAACATATGTTACGTGCGCCGGCTGTTATGGAAAAGGGTCTGTACTCCCTTTTACGACAGTAGTATCTCTGCCGTGAAGGCGGAGATTGACATGTAAATGAGGGGACGGGGCGGGGGAAGCCCCATTATGACCAGGTTTGCGGCCGTAAAAGTTAAGGTAGAAATGTGGACACGTAAGTGTCCAGATTTACTACCGAGAGCTGGGAGTGAAGGGGGCGTGCACTCCCTGCTACGAAAATGGCTGTAATGACCTCACGCGCCCGTAAGGCATGCATAGGTCAGGATTCTGCCCATTGTGTGCAAGTATAAACATTATGGAATAAATACGCACCAGAATGAGAAGGCAGCGACTTTCTCTTATAGCTCCACAGCATCCAAAAAATCCAAGTACCATAATAATGGATCCCACCGCTATCATAACGTCAATTGCTGAAAATATACCACTTCCTTGGAGATTCAGTTGCTAGAATTAAATATGCAATTAGTAACACATCTGCTATCATAACTGCAAAGAGGAGTATAATGATGTTCATTTCAAACTTTAAACTATGAGATGGTCGACTATCCAATAATCCCTGGAAACTGCACCATATGACAACATGTACAAAATCTGAGAATTGTAAAGAAATGTAGAGATGTTTTCAAATCTCTTGATGGAAATGACATTTGAAACATAAATATTTCTTGATCTAAATATTTATCTTTGCATATTCTGTCATCTTATTAGGTTACGCATAAAGGACATGGTGCAGACTTCCTACAAGGGGGTGTTTTCCGATCCCATGATCAGAAAATGAGAGAGAAAGTGCTTTCACTCTGTGGGAGGGATAAGCCATGCAAATTGTATAGTAAGGGCTGGTTTTATCACTTACATACTATCCAGACTCCTGCACTGGTGCAGAATTGTTTAGGTAGTGGCCATCTGACAGAATCCATAAAAGCGCAGGGAGTAGCCTCCCCTTGCCTGTATGGATTTACGGTTATGGCGGGGATTTGGTATAGGACCTCCGATATTGATGTGGTTGGAGCTCCGCCTGCAAAGGTAGCGGTAGTCTGGAGTTGGTCTAAAATTTGGACAAATATGGCAATTATCTTCTATAAAGTCAGCCTCCTCCTATTAAATTATCCACTTATTCTCCTATGAGTAGGGTAAGATCAAGTTGCAGTGGCCAAGAAAAAGAAAATTTATGGCTAAATTTTAATCTGCTGAATACTGAAAAGAGAGTTTGAAAGATGTCAGTCTTTCCAGTATAATTTGTATCTATAAAGGATATTATTAAACATATAATAGCAGATCCAGAGTTTAAAAGAGACAGGAAATCAGGAAGAAAGTTACACCAAGGCAAACGCATGCTGAACTTCAGAGGAGGAAAATGTCATCAGTATTAAAATTCTTCACTAAAGCTGGTCAGTATCTGGGTATATAAGAAAAAGCAAAGTATTCTCCCTGCATGCAAGGAAAAATATTAATTTGACTCCTGAAATACATGATTTTGTCCAGGTGTACATTTCCAGCCAATTTCCCCTTATTTTCAATATTTCATTATTTGTTTTTTATTTATAATGTGTACATGTCACTTACCTGCTGAGCATCTTTACTAACACGAAGCCATATGGAGACACCCAGAATAATACAACCACATAACTGCAAAATAAGCATAGAACATTAATGTGTTAAATGTAGTAACAAAATACCTCAGTCAATATAACTGGTTAGTGAAATTCATTCACGTAAGTGCAAAGTTCAGAGATTATCACTGGGAAACAATGGTTTTTAGTGCCAAGGGGAAGTGGATATATTAAATGAAAGTATCAGGAAAGTGTGTGGGGAAAGGGAGTGCAGACTAGATACATGAATGCTTCTAGTTATGGACAGTATATATACAGTATGAAAGCACACTCCAGTAAGCGCTACCCAGTCAATGTTTAGACAGTTTTTAATTGTGTAACGTTTTAATTGATTAATCATTGTGATGCTTAGTTATGATTAGGGGCTTTAGGACCGTGGAATAATCATGAGTAATCTGCTCTTTCTTTTCTTTTAAACTGTATTTCTCCTATATAGAAGGTGGTCTGAATAGGCTGTCCTTGATACAGGTGCAGTTTAATTCATCACTGCAGAGTGTTATTTAAGACAGGTCTTACAATTAAGATTTTATATCTCCTGTTGAAACCACAGGTCACATGTGGTGAAACGCGTTGAGGTGTTTTAATTACTTGCTATACTTCTGCTTAAC
>WWET01000236.1:889340-900960 GCA_011038615.1 Limnodynastes dumerilii | reverse complement strand
CTTAATGAATAACAAGATTTAACCTTCTAAAAAACGCTAGAACAAGATCAATTCAGATTAAAAATTAAAAAATAGAGTGTAATATAAAAGCAGCAGTTTCTTAAACCAAAGAAAGTCCAAAATTTCTCATAAATACAATAGAATGGATAGTTCAGGTTAAGAAGACAGGTATAAGTATCCAGGCATTGTGAGACTCTGGATACTTAGCTGAAGACAAATGTAAAATTGGCAATATTCCATTCACTACACAAAGTGGCAACGAAAGGCTAAGGTCTTGGGCCGTGTTTATGACCGGTGGATCTGCAACTCAGAATGATGCTGTAAGCCCTCCTAGAAGAGCTAAAAAAAAGGAAACTTTTAAATGCAGATGAACAAAGTGTGCCTTCAGAAATTCTCAAGGAGAGTCCAAGTGTGTCTGCGGTTGCCATTTCAAACCATAGTGTACCTGAAGAACAGGCTCCTTCCATCATTTGCACACCCTCTGCAAGTGGTGAGAGGAGAAGCGCAAGTCTACATGTTGATATTGAGGATGTCGCTGTAGAAGTACACCAGAATGAGGGGAAATTGGTGAAGCTGCCACTAATGATGATGACGATGAGGATGTTGATGATGGGGATGTGGTTTATTTAAATAAGTCCACAATGGAGAAAGTTCTTGTCCATACCATGAAAAATAAGCCCATTGTCTTCAGGGCAAAATACAAAAAAATCCACCTCTCATGTGTGGAATTATTTCTTCCCAAAACCGGACAATTACTGTCTAGCTATCTGTACCCTTTGTAAAGCCGTTGCTAGTAGAGGTAGGGACCTGAACCACCTCCCTGTTACGCCACTTGCAGTGTGTCCTTCAAAAGTGTTTGACAACTTCAATAACTTCGGCTAAGAATGTAAACAGTCCTGCTACACCTACATCCTTTTTCTCTGTAGGATCCAAGCACCAAACATCCCACCATCAACACCCTCCTCGTCAATCTCCTCCTCAATCTGTACTTGAAGTAGTCCTCCTGTATTACAATTAATAGGCATGGCTGACTCCTCTGCTATCCGGGATTCCTCTGAAGGATCCTTGAGCGCTACGCCTACTGCTGCTGCTGCTGGTGGGAAACAATGGTCTTCATTTCAGAAGTAGACCATCAAGACTAGTTGTTGTTTTACAAAACAATTGACTGTTCAACAGTCCTTTGCAAGTAAGACAAAGTATAACAGCAATCATCCAGCTGCAAAGCGGATTACTGACGCCATAACAAATATGCTGGTGTTAGATGTGCATCCAATATCCGCCATTAGTGCAGTGGGATTTAGACAGTTGCTTGAAGTACTGTGTCCGTGGTACCAGATCCCGTCTAGATACAACTTCACTAAGCAAGCCATTCCCAGCTTGTACATGGACATTAAAAAACGTGTTGTTAGTGTCCTCAGAAATGCCATTGTACCCACTGTCCACTTAACCATGGATGTGTGGACAAGTGGAGCAGGCCAAAATAAGGATTACATGACTGTCACAGCCCACTGGGTGGATGTATTGCCTTCCACATCACCAACAACAGCAGCAGCAGCATCTCACCAATGCCAACTAATTCAAAGGCAGGCTATGCTGTGCATCACCAGTTTTGGTAAGAGGCACACCGCTGAGAACATCTTACAAAAACTCAGGCAAATCATTGCACAATGGCTTACCCCACTTGGACTCTTCTTGGGATGTGTGATATCTGACAATGCCAACAACATTGTAAAAGCATTATCTGTGGGCAAATTCTAACATGTGCCCTGCTTTGCTCACACACTGAATTTGATAGTGCAGAATTTTTTAAAACGTTACAGGGCCGTGCAGGAGATGTTGTTGGTGGCCTGCAAAATTTGTGGTAATTTTTGACATTCATCAATTGCATGTCAAATACCGAAGCAGCAGCAAAAACTTTTGAACTTGCCCAACCATCTGCTAAAGCAAGAGGTAGTTACGAGATGGAACTCTACACTTTACATGCTTCAGTGGTTGAAGGAGCAACAAAAGGCTATTCAAGCCTATACAGCCACGTATGACATAGGGAAAGGTGGGGGAATGCAACTCAAGCACAGTGGAGAATAATTTCCGTGTTATGTAAGGTCCTTAAACTCTTTTAACTTGCCACACGTGGAGTTAGTTCAGAAGCTGCAAGCATGAGTCAGGTCATTACCCTGATCAGGCTTTTGCAAAAACAGCTGGAGAAAGTGAAGGAGGAGCTAAAACAAAGCGATTGCACAGCTGTTAAGTATGTTGGATTTGCAGATCAAGCTCTTCAATCATTTTCCCAGGTTTCAAGGGTCGTCAACTTGTTGACATCAGAGCATTATATGTTGGCGACTATACTTGATCCTGGATTTAAGTCATATGTCGTGTCTTTCTTTTCTACGGGCAGAAATCTGCAGAGCTGCAAAAATATGCTGTTGAGGAAATTGTCAGCTGAAGCAGAAAGTGACATGACAACAGCTCCTCCTTCATTTTCTCCATCAACTGCGGCTGCGAGAAAAAAGCTAAACATTTCAAATACACATACTGGTGGTGATGAACATCACTCAGGAAAGACTTTTGACATATGGTCCAGACTGAAGGACCTGCCCACAATCTCTGACACTAAGAACCAAGGGTCCAGGGACAATACCTTCTCAGTGTGATAGTACCTATAAGAGAAAAGCACAATTGTGCAGCACCTGGGGTTTTAAAGTATTCACGGCACTCCGGTGGAATTGTACTCACCAAATATGGGAGCTAGCAGGCTCCTCTGATTATGGTCATATAACACTTATCAAGTTGAGTTGATATTCTTTATTTGAAGATCATAATATCGCAAATATAAATACATTCCAAATAGTTTGAGGCTGGAATCCTGTATCGCTCCATGGTGGTGTGATGAAAATGGAGAGATGGTACTGCCGACAGCTCAGTAAGCACCGCAAATCACCTGGGGACGTCGGAACTGTAAACCAATGCTGCCTTAAACCTGCTCTACGCGTTTCGTGATCGGTTGATCGATTCGTCAGGAGGGAATCATAAAAACCTGGGGCCAAGACCGGAAACTTATTTATGGAGACTGGGGGTTAATAGTCATACTGATGGGTCCTAAAATAGTTAATAAAAAAATATATATATATGGATCTTCGTACTCCCTTGTTTAACTTATTAATGTAATAATGTAGATCCTATAGATTCTATAGTGATATAATAAAACACCTTACTTTTGCGTGAAAAGGTGAGTATGATGTTAAGATATGACCACATATATTGTCTTATAAAATATTAAAATCGTGCAATGAAAATGACGCATTTGGGAACGACATTGTTATAACAATAAATGGCAACCAGTAAACATATATTTCTACATCATGGTAGCCTACATGTCATGATCAAATTGTCACAAAAAGTGGCATCTATGTCCCAATGATGCTAAAATGATGACATTCCTATTAACTTACTATAAATATATCTAAAAACCTAGTGACAATCAGTATGAAAGTGAAAACCTCCAACTAAATTTAATGTTATCTAAAAATTACAGAAAATTGCTAATTATTACAAAAAATGGTCATAAACTTTAATTTTATATTTTTAAATAATTATTATTAAATTGTCAGATTTAGAAACCATATCAAAATACATATATAAATAGATATAAATATGAATATAAATATATAATAATTGATAAAATTAAATAAAAGCTAGGTCTATGTCAATATTTAAACCTCTAGGGGATAGAGTTCTGAATTCGTAAATCCAATAGGTTTCACGTTGCGATAGTCGATTTTGCCTATCAACCCCCTCTTATATCCACTTTTACATGTTCAATTGCCATCATTTTTAAACCCTTTGGGTCACAATTATGAAATAGTTTAAAATGTTGTGACACACTATGGGTTTCCACTCTCTTAGATATATTCAATAGGTGTTCCCTAATTCGATTCCTAAGGAGTCTGGAAGTTTATCAAACATATTGGAGGCCACAAGGTCGTTTTGTTTTACCTTAGTTGCCCACCCTACAGTGTCTACTCTGAAAGAGTTTTTAGCACAGCCGGGCACCTTCTCGGCGTAGGAGTTTACTTTCCCAAAATGTGGAAAAGATGATGTTTGTAAAAATGAATTACAAATTCTGCGAGGAAGACTTTTACAAGCAATTACCTCAAAAAAGAAAAGAACTACCTGAGATGGTGGATTCCAGCGGGGACAAATTCATAATCTGTGAAGAAGAGGATGTAGAAACTGATGGGGGTGAGAAATCGGATTCTGATGATAACAACTACGATGACATTGTGTCTATAGTGTAAGTAAAGGCAATTTTTGCAGTGCCCATTGCCAGCTTGTATTGTGGGGGCCCCAACAAACCGACCATTTCCGCCTCAAGTGACAGTCCCTCACTCTGAAATGATTGGTTTATTAAACTTTCCATGTCCTGTTTAATATACAACAAAAGAGTGGGTGGGAGGGGCCAAAGGACAATTCCGTCTTGCACCTCATTTCTTTGTGTTTTGTGCTCTTTGAAGCATTTTTTTTTTGCATATTTTATAAAACTGCCATTCTGTCTGCCACTACAGGGCTACTCCTGGATGTTCCAATTGTTTGTGTCTGCCATTTCTTAAAAAAAAAAAAAAAAAATTTCTTGCAGAAAAACAAGAAAAATTTCACAGAAGAAAGCATATATGCAGCATGCCATGTCCAGGCTGCATATTCTTCCAGGTTACCCAAGAATCCATAACCAAAGTATTATCCTGGACGTCTTGGCGAAGTGAGGAACTACCAGCATGTGAAAATGCTGTTAACCATATGTATTTGATAACTTTTACACTGTTCTAAAGGAGTATTAGTGTATTGCTCCCTGTTGTGCAGCCAATCTATAATTACCTGAAGATGACTAGCGTAATTAATTATATCGTTTTCCATTTTGGAAATGGACCCCCCCCCATTTGCCACAGTGTGCTGTAATTTAAGAAGTGATATGTGCACTCTTAAGTAAATTTTATAAAATGAACAAATGTGTTTCTCCAAACTCTCTCCACTCAAATACCTGCTGTAAGTGAGTCCAATAAATGAGGTCAAATGCCTTTACGGAATCTAGGCTAAGTAACATGGTCTGATTAGTTAGAGTTCTGAGCAGCGCCAGAGGCTGCTATGGCAGTAATGGCAGTGCGGACCGCCTTTACTGAATTTCTATCGTGGACAAACCCCATTTGATGTGTGGTCGACAGGGATGGCAGAGTAGTCTGCAATCTATTTGCAAGTATCTTGGCCAGCAGTTTATAATCCTGATTAAGGAGTGTAATTGGTCTATAGCACGTGACTTGGTCTGATGTTTTGTGGGGTATTATAATTAATTTCAGTGACATTTGTTGCCCCATCTGAAAATTGTATTTTTCTCATATTCAAGATTAAGTTGAGGGACAATAAAAAGCTCTTCAACAATTGTCTAGTAGCTTTATAATCATCCAAATTATTATCAGTGGGATCATTTACAAAGGTTGCAAGAGCGTCTTTCATTGCTTGATGTAGGGGCTTATTGTATTGTAATCTTTGCAGTTTCTTTTACTAACATATTGTTACACTCTGCAGGTTCATTCTGGCAGAGTGTGTGTTAATTCCTTGCCTAGTTCTTTCTGTCTGGTTTTTCTCCCAGCTGCAGGTTAATTGTCCCTGGAGGTGTGTCTGGCTTCCCCAGCTGATTGGGGGAGTGTTCTTTAAATAGCCTCCAGTGCAAGTACCAGGTGCTGGTCATAGCTTCTAGTTTCTCTGTGTTTCTGTGCCAGTCTTGCTGCTCTTTCTCTGCCTTGTGCCTTTTTTCCTTGATCTTGAGTGCCCTGATTTATTCCTGCCCAGTTTCCTTGCCTTTGTTCCCATTTTGTCTCTGGTTCCCGTACTCTCTCTCCTTGGTGTTTTTCCCATATCTGTGTACTCCTCATTTTCCCTGTCTGACTGTGTCTGTTAACCCCTTGGGGGTTCCCGCTGTTTGAGTGTGAGTGTGATTGTCCTTGTCTGTACTGTACGTCCAGTCTGTCCCGTCAGTCCCTTCTTGTCCTTTCTGTCCGTTCTGTGTTTTTTGTATTGTTAGTCCCGGTGTGGTTTCTTCTGACCGGCCTGTTTCCCACTGCTATCTTCCTGCTGTCTAATCTGATTTTCTAACTTGTCCTTCCTGTTCCTCTCCCGGGTTTTCTCTAAAGGTGTGTATCCTGACGAGTCCTACCAGCTCCAGTCCATCCCCACCTTCAGGGGCTCTGGCGAAAACTCAGACAGACATCAGGCTCTACAAACCGGTGAGTTACCTGCTCTTTTCTTTACTACCCTCCGGTCACCCTGGTCCCCTGTCGGGGTAAACCCGGGGCACCATAACACATATAATATAATTTGTCCACGGACCACCACCTTAGCAGTCTCACAATATAGGATAGGGGTTTCTTCGTGACTAGATTTACAATAATGAAATGTGTCAATTGGGGTGACATAGGGGTATATTTACTAAAGGTGAATTTATTTAAATCGCTGGATCTCGCCACGAATTACAAGCGATTTGCAGCAGAAATTTACCGAATTCACTTAGCTGTGATTTGACCGCGATTTTTGCAAACACCCACGACTTGCAGCGATTTTGCAAGGGCTAAATCGCGGTAGTTTTTTATAGAAAAGCACCATGGTTTGTCCTAGAAAAAATTGCGCCAACTCGCGTGTTTAAAAATGAAAAAACAAGTGCAGCATGCTTGAAAGCCTTAGCCATGCTGTGCTGATAGAACTATGCTTAGCCTTGTAGTAATATCAGCATCAGCTCGGTAAGACTTCTAACCATGCAGCACTGTGTTGTGTGTGTACCAAAAAAAAAAACCGCCTGCACCAAACACATTAACACATTAATCAAAGTGTGAATGTAAAAAACGGTGAGTGACAAAAACTTTTATTCTTTTAATACACCACACACTGCATTCATACACAGTTAGTATAGGACACGGTGGCCATCGGAGGTAAGTACAAACATTAGGGGACATTATTAGTCAGGGAAAATATTTTTTTTTTTACATTCACTCTTTGATTAATGTGTTAATGTGTTTGGTGCAGACTGTTTTTTTGGTACACACACAACACAGCATGGTTAGAAGTCTTACCAAGCTGACACTGATATCACTACAAGGCTAAGCAATGCTTAGCCTTGTAGTTCTATCAGCATAGCATGGCTAAGGCTTTCAAGCATGCTGCGGTCGGATTTGACTAACAGGAAAACACATGTCAATTAGATTGACATGTGTTTTTCTGGCTCGCAGGGTGAATTGTCACTAAATCACCTCTAGGCAAGGGCAAATTGCTAAACAGCGATTTAAAGGCGATTTTACTGCGAGTTTGTCAAAGCGACCTTTGTGAATACAGTGAGTTGTATGTGTAACATTGAAAAAGTGGCGATTTTATGTTCTACGATTTTCAACGTGAGTTTAGCTTTAGTGAACACTGAGATTTGATATTCACAGCAAACTCATGCGATTTTGCGTAAATTTTTTTAAATCGCGCTTTGTAAATATACCCCATAGTCAGCATTACCAGAAATTATGGGGCTAGCATAGAATGGTCAGCCATCTAGAAAAGAGCCCCCTCTTTTGATTGGGCTGTTGTGTGAGTATATTTTGTGTACTGGATAAAAAATAATATTGTGAACTGTAAGGTGTTCAAAATAGACTGGAAATGTATGGAAATTAATGTTATTGAGCCTAATAAAACAAAAACAATGCCAAATCCTGTAATTTTAACGTTTTTTATGATTTTTGCAAAAAAATTAGAACAAAAATAAAAACAAGAGAAAGCCAATCCAAAACCAAAACACAAAAAACAAAACAAAACCAAAACATGAAAATAGCCTGGCGCACATCCCTAATACTTACAGGGATAGCCTTTCCAAACTGACATGATGACAGGTTTATTATAGTTAGTGATCCATACACAGAATTCTTATGAGCAGTTATATGTTACATCTGAATTATTTGCAATCTTTTGAGTCCTACATATTAATTTTTATGGTAGCCAAAGACTGTTTGAATATGCTGTCTAAATTTCAAACTGAGCCATGTCATTTGGCAGCACTAATGCTCATGCTTATGCTGAACTGAAGAGAAAGAAATACAATGAGAGTAGTTTGTACATGCAGTAATAAGCTCATGCCACAATGCTAATTGAACCTTATTGAACTGTATAGTAATAACAGTATTGGCACAGTCACTATTAAATGATTACTGCTTTGTGCATTTTATGTCTGCAGGAGATCAGTATATTGCTGTGACATTTTTATTTTTTGTGTGTTTAATATCTGGACAATTGGTGTCTATTTAGCAACTTTAGTTTTACAACTGGTTTTTGTGTGATTAATTTCCATCTTATGCTACATAACAAACAATGTATAAAATTTCATCAAAAGGCCCGTTAATGATCTATTTTTAAAAAGCTATTACTAAGTGCTCAATAAGCTGTATAGTAGCACTATCGCTCATCACACTGTATTTTTCAATTTATTTAAGTACTTCAGCAGAAAAAAAGCTCTTTTGCCAATTACACTATTAATACATTACTATGCATAAACATACTGTTTAAACTGCAATAGTAGCAGAAAAGTCAAGAGTATTAACTATTATATTCCGAGAGCTATTAATTCTGCATTACAGCTAATAGACTTTGAGCAGTAGGGAGTATTACTCCAAATGAAATTTCTGAGAGAAAAAGCCTGTGGTTTGTAAACCATCCCATTTATTTTACAGACTGCTTATTATTTGTTAATTGTATAGATCTCTCTTACTCTTCTAGTTGCAGTGATCTGAGGAAAATCACACACACACATGCACACAGACACATATACACACACATACATACATGCACCATGTATACATGACCACACATTCATGCTGTTGATCTCCTGTTTAACCACATTCATTTGGTAAATATCTAGACCATTAAATCACACCAAATAGAGTATACTTTTAAAAGATTATAGACCGTTGCAATGAAAAGAATACTTAGCAACAACAAGTAGACATTGTTTAGAATTTAAACAATGCTTAGGAGGAGGAGCTTGAGGACACTATTGGCCCTGAGGAGTAGGAGGAGGAGCCAGAGGCCACCACTGGCCCTGAGATGCAGGAGAAGGAGCTGGAGGACAAAACTGACCCTGTGGAGCAGGAGGAGAAACTAGGTGTGTAAGCTGCAAAGCACAAATTCCACTCAAAATAAAAATAAAATACTTGCAACTTTGAATCAAGCGCAAAACATTAATGTTGGGCTTACATATTGCACTTGTTTGTTGTGCGCGCAAATATATAATGAGAGAAATATGAGGCTGAAGCCTTAAAGCATTGCCGATTGTGCTCCCAAAAATCTGTAAATGCCCAATTCAGAGTTTTTCACTGAAAAAAAATACCATGTCGGGATCGGACATATAACGTTTGCAAGTTGTGCTTCTCTGTTGTGTGTGCACAAACTCTGGAACAGGTCCAAGATTCATAGACAATTTGAGCCATATATCATTTGTTTACTTTAACAGAGGTAATATTAAACAAGTTCAACAAAATAATTAGAAATAATATAAATTACATTGTGCTGTAAATTTCCATTTTTGTCTAGACTGAATTTGATTATGTAAACAAATTTTGTTTGTTAATGTGAGATCAGGGCTCGAAGTGAGGGCGTATATGAGGGTATGTCATACCACCACTTCTCCCACTGATTTCATTGAAAAGCTGGAAATCTCCATTCACTTTTATTATTTCAAAATTTTCATACCACCACTTCTAAATTTCCACACCGCCACTTCTGAATTTCCACACCGCCACTTCTGAATTTCCACACCGCCACTTCTAAATATCCATACCGCCACTTCTAAATATCCATACCGCCACTTCTAAATATCCATACCGCCAGTTCTGAATTTCCACACCGCCACTTCTAAATATCCACACCGCCACTTCTAATTTTCCACTTTGACCACTATAATGTACACTAATATCAATATCTATAAAATTACCATTCTCTCTGATTTATTTTTTTTGGTAACTGAGTATTCGCATATAAATAGATATTCTATTCATCTGTATCTGGCAATGCTCAGAGAACAAGGATAAATCCTTTTTGACAAAGTTGCATTGTTATGATTCTTTGTAATTTTCTAAGGACACGTCTGTCCTTGGGGAGAGAGGAGAGTTTCTGTAAATTCCATATAAGTATTAAAGCCCACAGTTAGTACCTAGAGCAAGTACCATCAGGAAAACATGCGTAATGCATAGATTTTGAATTAATTTAAATTTCTTTGCTGTACAAAAGATCTTAAATATTGCTAATTAAAATCGAAACAAACTGATGTAATAGCAATTTTCCCCTTAGAAGGTTTTTTTTTTAAACAATAACATTGTTTAAACCACAAGTAAAATATTGACTTCCTAATTTATAAAGGCTTGCATTAATTGTATACAGGGGAAATGATACATGGAGCAATTAACTCTCTATATTACATTTCTGTACAGTATTCTTAATGTGTTTGATCCCTTACAATATCTACACAGTCATGGAAGTTCTTTGGCTGACACAGAACATTAAATATTCATAACATTGGTTAGATATTGTTACAGAGAACTTAAATACTTCCAATGAGACATTCATTATGTTATAACCAGAAGGTTAATTGGCCATATCAGGTGAGCTATACTTTAATTACAAAGATTAGTTCCAGTTGCAACCACTGCATCTTCAGTTACACATACTCCTTTACAGATCACTTCTTGGTACACTGAAAACCATTATTGGCTTATAATGATAAATATCCTACTAAGTTTTCTAGTAGATTTATTTGTGTCTTTCTGTATATAACTATTTTATATTCTTTTAACTTTTTAAATTCATACTATAAAAAACATAATAGTAAAAAATGAAATTATTGCAAGGACAGTGCTGATTACTAAAAAAAAATGAGTAATTGATTGTCCACAGCGATCTTTTCAAGAATAAAAGATTTGCTCCAATCTTAAAATAAATATTTAAAAAATGGCAACTATCAAATAAGTGTCACAATACGACCAATACCAACAGACAGCTTCAATCCAAAAAGCATCAAAACATAAGTTCAAAAGTTTACTTCAATATACATTCTTATTAGCCTAATCAGGGGCATGTCATAATGTGAATATGGAATTTAAGAATTAAAGAAAAATAGATTAATTATGATTGCTTAACAGTCCATCAATCAAAATCCTACAGTTCATGGATTAGTCCTTTCTTAGTTACATCAAGATAAAATGGAACACATCTTTAAATTCTATGTCAGCTGGACTTGAGTGTCACGAGTATTGATTTCTAATATACGGGATGTGGTTGGCGGTATGAGTGGCCATATTTTGAACATGATACAGGCACCAGGTGAATAAGGACTGTTTCATTGCTTAAAATAGGTTGAAAATAGATATTTGCTATTAGTAGCAAGAACCTATTTCCCAGTTTTCAATAGCGTGAGTCTGTGCCGATTACGGTGGGTAGATTAGGGCTTAAGGGGATGGTTACTGTAAGGCTGCGGGGCATGGATCATTAAGATTAGTCCTCAAGAAGGGAATGTTAGGGTTAGGCTGAGGGAAAGAGAAGGTTAGGAAAGGGT
>WWET01000236.1:855547-882631 GCA_011038615.1 Limnodynastes dumerilii | reverse complement strand
ACATATAAACTGTAGAAAGGTCCGCACAACAGCAAATCACTCAGGTGAAACCAAAATTAATTCCAATTTTTTATTGATCTTTCCTAAGGGAACAATATCAAGCAAATGTACATGTAGACATATAAATAACTTACCCCATTAATCAGTTACCTCCCCCGTGCAGTCTGCGTTCAGCTCCGTCGGCGGTCCCGGCACACGAGACATCAGCGAGCGGGTGCAGGCAGTGCCACGTCACCGGTCCGCGCCGCGTTGCCTAGGCAGCACAAAAAACAAAGCACCAAGTGGATGCAAAAAAATACCAGCGCACATCACGAACGAGTGCAATACCATACAAATATTAAAAACCAATAGGACTGAATACCCCAGGCATACATGGCAAGGATGGCAGGCATGGCAAATAAATCAATAGAATAGACATCTGGTAAGGCTAAAAATGTGTCAATACTAGCTGAGATCCCAAACGAATGAAAATAGAAGATGGACACCATGTATACAAAGGTTAAATTAAGTGCACAAATCATCCTTAGCAGGAATTGCAGGCATAGCAAATACATCAATAGAATAAGCAGGTCGTAAGGATCTATATGTCAATACTAGCAGAAGGCTCCAACGGATGAATATAAAAGGTGGACACCATATGCAAAGGAATAATGTAAGTGCACAAACCAAAACTATATCTAGGCAGTGCAGAAACAATGGATCCCCAAACTGAATCCACGAATATATGAGCAGAGAACGGGACGGCCAAAGCAGTTAAATAATCAATGGCACATAACAAATGGCACATAAAAGGAGCTTATACACAAAGGGCCTGATCCAGAGCTACGAAATTGCTGTCCGACGGGCGAGCGTACGCCCGTTTTTTGCGTATTTTCGTACGAAAATTCGCACTGCGCATGCCCAGTATGACAGCTTCCTGTCGGCTGGACGACATGAGCGTATAGCGTTCGTATGGTGTGCGAATTTTTCGCTCGAGGGGCGTGCGTTCAGTACGACGGTCGGCTGGGCGCTCGTTTTACAACAGGGAGGCGGGGATAGCCATTTAAATTGTACAGTATGGGCGTGCTAAGCCCGTACGCTCAGCGTATTTTGTGCGAAAATTCGTACGGCCGACGGTCGTACCCAGTGTAGGGTATAGCCGCCGTAAGCAGGGACTTTACTATGGGAGTGTTAGGGGCGTGTATGTTGATACGCCCGAGCGAACGTTCGCATTCGCCCGTCGTGCGAAAATTTCGTAGCTCTGGATCAGGCCCAAAGAGCGCCACCCATCAAACCAATGCCAAAGATAAGGCCAATGTTAGAACATATCAAATCAGGGGTGAATACGAAGTCATGTGAATATTCATAAAAAGCAGTTTAAACTAAACATCTCATTAAGCCCTGAAGGTGCCACAGTGTTGAGTCTGTGAATCCATTCTGCTTCACGACGTAACAGGGATAGTTCATGATCTCCTCCTCTCCGCAATGGGGGAATATGGTCAATGATGATGTATCTGATAGTTGCTCATCCATGTTTCAGCTGGACAAAATGTCTAGCAACTGGCTGATCAGAGTCCTTACCATTAAGGGCAGCCTGGATAGCTGATCTGTGGAGAGCAATACGCTCTTTAAATTGGCGAATAGTTTTCCCAATTTAATACAAGCCACAAGGGCAGATAATGGCATACACAACAAAAGTAGTGGAACAAGTTACATAATGTTGTATAGTGAATTTCCGGTTGGAATGGGGATGAGTAAAAGTTTTGCCGGGAATCATGCTTCTACATGTAAGACAACTCACACAGGGGAAGCAACCTTTCTTGTTGAACAATATAGGATATTCTGTGACATCATTCCGTACCAAGAGATCTCGGAGGTTTTTGCCCCTACGGAAACTAGGCATGAGATGTACATTAGACAAATTCTTTAGTTCAGGATCCGTTTGGACTATGGGCCAAGCTTGTTGGACCTTCTTGACAATAGTCGGGCTATGGACATCAAATGTTTGTACCCACGGGATCGAGGGTGTCTTTGTTCTGGGTCTATTCAATAAAGCTTGTGATCTAAGGATCCTCCTTACTCTCTCCTTTTGTTTGAGGAGTGAATGATAATCATAGCCTCTAGCTCTAAATTCATTAACCACTACATCCATCTCTGTATCCCATTGTTCCGGTTCACTGTTGATTCTGTGTACACAGAGAATTTGTGAGAAGGGTAAACCCTTCTTCAATGCTGGAGGATGATGTGAGGTGGCATACAGGAGATTGTTTCTGTCCGTAGGTTTACGGAACACTCTCGTAGTGGTAACATCATTCTTGATTTCAATACAGACGTCAAGATAGTGTATGAGAGAAGGATGTATGGTGGAGGTGAAGCGGATGGTACCCGGTATGGAGTTAAGATCATTGATGAGCTGTATGAGTATCTCTTCAGGACCTCTCCAAATGAGGAACAGTTCATCTATGAAGCGGCAAAAAAACAGACAATGTTTTTGAAATCTGCGTAGTCTAGTCTTTACACAGACTTCGTAGTCTACGAAGTCTGTGTAAAGGTACTCAGACTCATAGTTGGTCATAAAAGAGTTCGCTAGCGACGGGGCTACATTTGAGCCCATCTCGCATCCAGATTGCTGGACATAGTATGAACCATTAAAGAAAAAATAGTTCCTAGTCAGTGTTAGTTGCAGCAAGTGAAGTATTAACTCAGGAGATTGTCCCATATAATCAGCAGATTCCATGATCAATTTATGTACCGCTGCCAGCCCCAAAGAATGGGGGATGGATGTGTACAAACTTACAACATCAATAGTGGCCAATATGCATCCAGGTGGTAAAGGATTGAAGTTGGCAATTTTGTGTAAGAAATCATTAGTGTCCTTAAGATAAGACCGATCCAACTGGACCAAAGGTTGGAGGATTGAATCCAACCATACAGCAACATTTTGAAATAACGAACCCCGGACTGAGATGATCGGACGCCCGGGGGTGATTGGCTATTCTTATGTATTTTTGGGATGTTGTATAATATGGGTACAATGGGATAATCAACACGAAGATAATCAAGCGTCGTCTTGTCCAGTTGACCTTGCGATTAAAGCAAAGAGAGGTAAGTATCAAGTTCCATTTTAAATTTGGATGTGGGGTCCAATGGTAGTTTCTTATAGACAATAGGATTCCGTAGTGATTGTAGAGCCTTTAGTTCATCTATAGATAGATTATGATAGATATATTTCTTGTCAAGATCCCCAGTGGCTTGATCTACTAGTCTGGAAAAGGTTTTAATCGAGGGGTTATGAGATATAGGGTCAAAGCGAGACTTTTGTCGAAATTTCTGGGAGATATTGGGAATGATGTCCTTGTCCTTAAAGAACTCCTTCAGTTTCAATGATTGATGTAATCGTGTGGTATCTATCTTCCATTGGAAGGAATCATGCAGGGGAGTTGGTACAAATGAGAGTCCTTTGGTCAGGACACTCTTCTCAATATCAGTAAGGGTTCTATTAGAAAGGTTATGGATCAATGACAGGTTCTGCTCCTTCCCCGTCCATGTCCACCGCTTCTGCCCCCCCCCCTGCGTGTTCTGTGACCAGGTCTTGTTGAGAGCTGGTCTGAACCCCTAAAGGGGGTTTGGATGTTGATGTAGATGATTCAAGTGATTCAGCTCCACCGGTCGCATTATCGCTTTCGGCGGAGGATGCCTCAGTGTTAGAGGTGTCTGTACCTCGTTGCCCTCTGCGCCTTGGACGGAGACGGTATTTAATCCACGTTTTGTTGGGATGTTCAGTCCCTGTTAGCCATGGGTAGACTCTGCATTCACTGTAGTCTATATTGACCGTCTCCGGTTTAGACTTTTTGAAAAGCAATAAATTCAGCCCTAAAGGCATCTGATTGTTCTTTTAATTTCTGTAGCCAGTCCGTGTCATCCTGCTCCAGACTGCTTTTATGCTGCGTTTCATAAGCAGTTAAAAGTGATTCCGTCTGTGTGACAATATTTCTAGCCTCCTCTATCACTAGCAGCATTAAATCAAAGGAGCATTTATTAAGCACTGCTATCCATCTCCTACAAAAATCGGCATTGTTGCGGCCAATCGTGGGGATGTTGCTCACTCTGAAACCGCGCGGGATCTTCTTTAGGCGGTGATAATCAGACAATGTGATGCCGTGGTATAAGAATGTGATTTCTTTCTTCTTCAGGCATAGCCAATCCCTATATATCTCAGCATTCGTTGGCTCCCCGCCTGCTTGTGGTAGATTGCTAGAGAATAATATGCGTTCAGCATCTGAATCCGAAAACGTCAAAGTTTCATCAAGAGGTATAGACACTCTGGGAATATGATCAGGGGTATCAGTCATGATGAAAAGAAAGGTAATCCCCGATTATAGAGAGTTCATGTAACAATGCAGCGGGGTGCAGAACCAATAATACTACCAGCAAATGCTAGTGTAGTATCCAAATATAACAGTTGCTGCCTAGGCAACGCGGCGCGGACCGGTGACGTGGCACTACCTGCACCCGCTCGCTGATGTCTCGTGTGCCGGGACCGCCGACGGAGCTGAACGCAGACTGCACGGGGGAGGTAACTTTGATTAATGAGGTAAGTTATTTATATGTCTACATGTACATTTGCTTGATATTGTTCCCTGAGGAAAGATCAATAAAAATGTTGGAATTAGTTGGAACTAATTTTGGTTTCACCTGAGTGATTTGCTGTTGTGCGGACCTTTCTACAGTTTATATTAATTCGAGGTTCTTCACTGGCCTTAGTTGGTCCAGCACCAGCACCAGCACAAGCTGCACACTTTTTGAACATCGACACAGGGTTGTGCGGACCTGCTTTATTAATAACAATATCACTCCAAGCTGAGGAAAGGTGCCAACCTCCCAATATAGTGAACACAAACAATCGAAAAAAACAGCTGCGCCTAATGGATAGGGGACAGGATGAAATGACTAACCACATAGACTGCACTTTGCCAAAATATCAACTCTAATATTGTTGGATATAAAAATATTTATTAAATGAAGAATATTTAATTATACTCCAATAAAATCAACGAACATATAAAACAATATAATTGATACAAATAGATATAAATTAATTAGACTAAATATTATAAATCACATGCATGTGATATTAATTAATAACTACCACTCTGATCCATTGATTTACAAAATTGTGGTGGCCACCAATTGATTATCAATTTTGTGCTGCAGAATAATTTTCTATACTATGTACTTGTCCACTACGGGCCGTGACCTACTACTGGGGTGCAGCCTAGTCCATCCCCACCATCAGGGGCTCTGGCGAATACCACCCAATAGTTAGACCCCTCGGTGTGTCAGTCTTGTAACACCAAGTAGGATAAAAGTGCATTTTACAAGAGCCATGGCAACTTCGTGGGCTGTAAAAGAATCAGCTACAATTAAAGAACTTTGTAAAGTAGCTGGATGGTCCTCCACTCACACTTTTTCTATATACTATAGGCTAAACATATTAGCATCAGCGGAATGCGAAATTGGCAGAAAGGTGCTTAGTGCGATTATATGAAAAACAAAAGATAAAAAGGGACATTTTTACAACCTGTGTGTTACATTCCCTCCCTATGTATGTTCTCTGGTATGAGCCATGTGTGTATGCTACCATAGGAGGAAGAGGATAAAGTAGTTTCTAGCTAAGGGAAGTGAGAAGACACATTGGACCTGATTCAGAGATTGAAAATAAGAACTTAAAGTTACACCTGGGCTAAACCATGTTGATTTCAGGGGAGTCAAATTTCATTTGTTGCAACAGTATTATAGTTAAAAGGTGATGTTTCCCAGCTCAAGTCTAATTAGCAGTTTAAAAATGAAGCTGATCAGGTATCTGTGTGCAATAAGTAAAAGCAAAGCATTCTCCCTGCGTGCATAGAAAAAATTTAACTTGACTCCCCCTGAAATCAACATGGTTTTGCCCAGGTGTAACTTTAAGTTCTTATTTTCAGCCTCTGAATCAGGTCCATTATTCCAGACGTGGCCCCCTTATATAGACTTTTTTTTCCTGTCTGGCTCCTATATCAGGGGTAAATACCCATGTTCGTATGCTGCCATGGAGGAGTCTCCTTGACTATATTCACAGATGCGTGTGTATAAAGTATGCAAATATACGCATGTACGTGGCAAGGCAACACCCATGACACTCCCCTCACACAGACGGGTTTTCGGTGACTTACGCGTCCATAGGGCAACCTTAACTCTACGTGTGTAGTTACACGCATATTTCCCTTCCATATGTGTGTACATGACAAATCGCGCCCAGATTAGTCCATTTAAATACCTCCCCCACCCACTTTCCATAAACTACGAACGTACGGAAGACAACCACACCCCTCCGTACGTATGTCACTAAGTCTAACTTACAAATCCTTGCGTAATGGACTTCCATGATTAAATATTACGTAGCTTGTGTAAAAAACTTACTATACATGCGCAGTTCTACCGTGCCTAAAAATACGCATGGGAAAAGTAGAAAAATCGTAAGTGGGAATATGGTCCTATATTATCAGGTATAATCTCTATTTTTTCAATGTACAGCCAATAGAAGGCCTAATGTATTTGTAAAGTAAGGCTTAGAAGGCTAACAAACAATACAAACATATTAAATTGTTACAAGAAACACAAGGATGCGCTGCTATTCAAATATATGAAATGTTTGTAAGTGTATATATAAATGAAGAGGTGCAACCAAGAACCAAAGTGACCACTGTGTCAAAAAAAGACAGGTCCGGCTCTATATATAATGTTATATAATGTTTGACATTCCCTCTCTACAGCCTAACCTTAAGCCTCCCCTCCCCACAGCCTAACCCTGACATCCCCTCTTTACAGCCTAACCTTAAGCCTCCCCTCCCCACAGCCTAATCCTAACCCTGCCACTTCCCACAGCCTAACCCTAACATCCCCTCTCTACAGCCTAACCTTAAACCTCCCCTCTCCAAAGCCTAACCCTAACCTTCTCTTTCTAGAAACCTAACACTAAAGGCATGTGGAACGGATTAACTTGACAGAATAGGAGCAATCAACATAGTTACCCATTCTATACAAAAATATTCTTTATTAAACTAGTGTCGGCACTGATTCAGCCAACACTAACCTGTCGGCTGTATCAGTGTTAAAATAGCAATTGCATCCACCAGCACTTATTGCGGTGGCTAGGAGGATGGCAAAGCTCACAGGCATAAAGTCTGACCAGGAAAAGGGAGGTACTCAGGCTCCTGTACTTATGGATTCAAAGTAATAGGGGTGTACATCTGGTCCAGCAGTAATAATTAATCAGGATACTGAGCACAGGACAAGAAAGATGGGCTAGGCATGCAGACATAGGGCAGGTGGAAGTACCAGGAAAAATGGTCTCATGGTTTCAAGGGTCATTATGGGGTCTGGCAATGTTCATGCATCCCTGCCAGGTACAAATGTAATCATCTAACCAAAGCTGCAGGGAGAGAGAAAGAGACATTGCGCTTCCTGCATCGCTAATCTTACATGGCATCAGTTTGAGGACGACACTCACAGACCTGACTGGGAGATTTGATGCCCAGAGGAGCGGTCACTATTAAATAGAAGACAGGCTAAAGGTAAAATAAGTGGGGGAGGTGTGTGTGTGCAATAGTTTGTCAGATAAAATTGTGAATGTTCATATAACGAATATACGTTTGTGTATGTACAAATGTATGTATGTATGTATGTATGTATGTATGTATGTATATGTGTAATATGTATCTATGGGCCTGATCCAGAAGAACGCCCGTCGTCACTAGGACGGCGGGCGTAAGCGTAAGATCGGCTTTTCAGCCGATCTGCGGATGCACCGGGCAGATGTTGCTACGGCAACGCCCGATCCTGGATCGGGCGTCCGTAGCAGCGCTGTAGGGACGTTGGAGGGGACGTCCCCCAGCCCTATGGGCCTGATCCAGAGCTACGAAATTGGCCGATTTCGTGCGAGCGTACAACCGTTTTTTGCGTATTTTCGTACGAAAATTCGCACCGCGCATGCCCAGTATCACAGCTTCCTGTCGGCTGGACGACATGAGCGTATAGCGTTCGTATGGTGTGCGAATTTTTCGCTCGAGGGGCGTGCGTTCAGTACGACGGTCGCCTGGGCGCTCGTTTTACAACAGGGAGGCGGGGATAGCCATTTAAATTGTACAGTATGGGCGTGCTAAGGCCGTACGATTTTCGTATTATGTGCGAAAATTCGTACGGCCGACGGTAGTACCCAGTGTAGGGTATAGCCGCCGTAAGCAGGTACTTTACTATGGGAGTGTTTGGGGCGTGCATGTTTTTTTTGCACGGTCGAACGTACACATTCGCCCGCCGTGCGAATTTTCGTAGCGCTGGATCAGGCCCTATGTATGTATGTATGTATGTATGTGTGTACGTGTGTGTGTGTGTGTGTGTGTGTGTTGGATGCATGATACTTTAGAATAATAATGAGCCTTAAGCTGGTCATATACAATATGTAAACATTGAGTATATGTCAGTCTAATGATTTGTTGATTTTTATTAGAGGGAATAACAAGCTATTTCATGTAATGGAATGTAGATGGCAAAATCAATTGATAATGTCATTGTCTGCAGTGGACTTATTGTCTTTTACAAAAATAAAGTGTGTTCATAGTTATTAAAATCAAATTGAATTTGTTATGCATTGTGTATAAAATGCAAATATCTTGCTCTTCCAAATCATGGGCAAGATCCAGAACAACGAAGAGTGTATAAAAGTGGTGATGAGGAACAGCGCTGGTGTGATGAAAAATTATAATCTAACCTATAATATTACAATAAATATATACAACAAAAACAAATGAGTCCAAAACAGAATGAGAACTATAGCAAATGTAGCGGCACACAAGAGAAATTGTGAAGTTCCATATAATTCCAAATGGATATTGAGTCCTCCGTGTGTGATCCAAATGTTCCAAATTACCAATAATGGGAAAACAAAAGGAAAAAATAAACAACCGTTAAGGGAGCACTAAAAATGTCATATAAATGTGTGGGGATTAGTCAAAGTATTACTAAAGTGGGAATACAGTCTGAGGTGATATCAGAAATATAGATATGGTAAATAATGCTAAATAACCCACATAAAATATAAACCCAAGCTTGAAACAAAGTGGTTTAAACACTTACATTTTACTGGGTATAATTAAAATAAAACAACATGAACACTAAAACAATCAAACAAGCCTAGGGTTGACAAGAGGAACTTTCCATACCCCAGGTCTGCAGAGGCAACGGTAACAGTCCAAGTCGACTGTAGGGACGTCTCCACTACGGGCAGCGGGAGCCGGCTCACAGATGAAGAGAGAACCGGGAGGGTGAACGTATGGGCCATACACGTATGTGTCACGGGAGGGTGAACGTATGGGCCATACACGTATGTGTCACGTAAATACTTACGTGTGGGCGTGCCAATTTTACGAGTCCAAAATACGTCTGAAATACGTTAAGTAGGCGGGGGTTTGTATTTAAAGTGTACAGTATGGGCGTGCTTAGCTGCGTAAATACGTGTTGCCCATATGTACGTGTGCGGATCACTGCGGTTACTTTGGCAAAAGTTAAGGTAGGGTTTGAAAAGCGTGTCTTGACAAAATACGTATGTTCAAGGGGTGTGTCTAGGGGAGTGTATAGAAAATAGCACACGAAAATACGCTACGCGAGTAAACATACGGCAAACGTAGTTCTGGATCTACCCCCATGTTCATAAAGTATGTGAAGAATGTGAAGGATTTAATTCAAGGTGAAGTACTTGTGTTTATTAATAAGCATCAGAGCGGGGTGGGGGGCATTTCCAATGGGGGGCGACCTGTAAGTCAGTCATATAGTTTAATTGGTGATCAGCTGGCCAACGATACTTAAGTACATTAAGCAGGGCCACCATCAGGGGTGACAGTTGGGACTAGTGTCCCGGTGCCGGAGCTGATGGGGCCTGCTGATACTTATCCCTGGCTCTGCAGCAGAAAGTTTTGAAGGTATCCTACCGCTGATACTTGCTGCTCAGAACTGCACATTAGCAGGCCAATGCACGGGGGATACCTTCCCTGCTCATTGGCGCACTGTTAATGCAGGACCACTGCGCCTTGTGACACAGGGGGCGGGGTGCCACAAATGTGTCCCGGGCCCTAAAGTCTGTGACGGCGGCCCTGATACTAAGTATTGCCAGCTGGTATATTACTAATGAGTAAGTATGATTAAAATGCCAACAGAGTTTGTCAGGCCTGCCCATGGGCTCCCTTTCTCCGCTCTTTCTCCCTTCTAACAGCTGCTGGGAGAGAACTTGGCTTGGTCCAGGGCCGGCGGAACACAGTAAGTGGGGTAAGTGAGAAAGGGGGGTGCCAAGCCAGAGAAGCGCTCCCCTCCGCCTGCTATCCCCTGCTGCCATAGATGGAGACTGGCAGGCAGCTCATATAGGAGGTTCCTGCATGAGCTGCCACGGCAGTTACATAGAGCGGCTAATGTCAGTTGCTCTATGTAACTGCCTCAGGCACTCATATAGGAACTTCCTGTATGAGCTACCTGCCGGAGGAGGAAAGTGCTGCGCAGGAAGACTCTGGTAAGTATAATAAAAATTTTGGGGCTGGTGTCACATTATGGGAATACTAGAAGGGGGGAGGGGTTGGTGACACATGATAGTGTTGGAGAAGAGAGCGCTCTATGACTTGTATCCTTCTCTATACTTATGACTGCTCCCTTGCTCTAGTTCTACTCTAGTGAAGGCTTGTGCAGTAGGAGGTGTCAGATGACATCACCTTCCTGTTTGTCTGTTACACTGCCCAGGGGGACCTTTTTCCTCTGTCTTGTTGGAGTCAGTCACAGAACTGCACAGAAGTGCAGCTCACAGCCTCCTCACACAGTTAACCCTTTGCATACAGCCTGAACCAACAAATCAGACAAGCCGCTGCTTTATCACATCCCAGCTGTACTATGAGGTTCTTACTGTTGCAGACCCACCATCTAAACTGATAAATGTTTTAACCCCTTGTGTACCAACACTGCATACCCTGTTATTACTTGCTGTCTCTACAAATAAACCTAAATCTGGTTAAGTGCATATGTGTGGACTACGATCCATATCCAACATCTGCCGTCAGCTATCTTGCACCACAAGACTATGCCAATAGGTTATGGGCCCAGAGCCGCAAGTTGCAAAAGCAGGCCAAACAGAGAAACGCTAGTAGAGGTACACAGAGAAATAAAAGGAAGCTGATTCATTAGAAAAGTAATTTATTCAATACAAGGGAAGAATGCACAGTACAGGGGCTAGTATGAGCTTTGCAAAACTAAAAGGCTCAGAAAATTATACAACATGGAAATTCGCCATGGAAATGCAGCTAAAATGGGAAAAGTTGTGGAAGGTCACAATTGAGCCAGGAGCAAGTCCAAACACTGATGAAGTGGATAAAGCCATGGGGACCAGCACATCTACTCCATTATCAGTGGGAAAGTATCAGCCAAAGACATGTGAACCGCCCTGCAAATGGCGTATGAGGACAAAGGTCTGATGAGGAGAATAAACTTGAGGCATACGCTGTACGGGACAAAGTTAAGTGCTTGTTAGGACATGAACGATTACATTGATAGAATACTGGCACTAGCTCGGCAGTTGGCATCTGTAGGAGCACAGGTGGATGATGAGGAAGTGGCGATGGCGATGCTGCAAAATTTGATGCCAGAGTTTGATTTCCTGGTGGTAGCTTTGGAGTCCAATGATACCAAGCTAACGACAGAGATTGTGAGAGCCAAGCTACCACAGTTCCAAGAACGTATCCCCGTTGAGACAAATGCTGAGAATTCTGCCCTACTAACAAAAGGTACAAAGTTCAAGAGCTTTGTATGTCACAAAATGGGGCACAAGGCTTCTGAATGCAGAATGAGAAATTCCAGTAGTGCACAGAAGAAGCGTGACAAGCCAAACGAGTCAGCATTGAATGTGGCAGACAGTCATAAGAAGGATTGCTGGTACATGGACTCCGGGGCCACTAGACATTTTAGCTGCAACCAAGAGTGGTTTACTTCATTAAAAGCATGTGAGCTTATTACAGTCAAAGGGATTGGAGATAAAGGGCCTGATCCAGACCTACGCATGAGAGCGGAGCGTATTACCGCTTCAGCGTAAAAACTTTCACTCCCATGACACTCCCCTTACCTTTACCTCTGTACGCCGGCTGAACCCTACCTTAACTTTTCCCGGCGTCGGCACGAATTTTCGCAGTGACGCGCTGATCGTACTGGGCTAAGCACGCCCATACTGTACAATTTAAATGGCTCTCCCCGCCTACATTCCCTAACTCCAGCGTCCGTACTAACTTTGTAATAAAAACAAGCCCCATTGTCGGAAAATACGCAAACAATACGGACGCCTGAATCGCCGCTACGAAAAGGTCTTTGATACGACCGGAACTTGTCACTCTGCACATGCGAAGTGCGTTTTTTCTGCCGAATTTACGCTTACGACCAGCGTATAATCGCTTGCGAGCGTAGGTCTGGATCAGGCCCAAAGTCCTTACTGCTACAAAAGTTGGGACAATCACAGTGCGTCTAAGAATTAAAGGTGAGACTGTCATCACAGACATCCAAGACGTTTTGTTTGTGCCAGATTTGGGAACCAACACTATAGCCATAAGTGTCCTGGAAGAAAAAGGTCCAATTTGCAAACAGCAAGTGTATGGTGCAAAACAAAAGAGGGACTGTAATTGCAACAGCTACCCGGTGCAACCATCTGTATGTCCTAGACACTGAAGAGTGTTGTGCAATCGTGGCTTCTGATTCGAACCAGTCCATGGAACTGTGGCATAAGCAACTTGGTCATCTGGGATATGACAACGTCCATAAACTCTTAGATAGGATGGTGACAGGAATCACTGTGAGCGATCCTGAGAGACCAGAATATGACAGCTGCGTAAAGGGTAAGCAAACACATTGCCCCTTTCCAAAGTCAGCGACTAGAGCTGAAGCACCCCTAGCTTTAATGGTCCTATGGAGCAGGAGTCGATTATTGGTTTCCGATACTTCCTGATTCTCATTGATGATGCCACAAGAATGACACATGTATACTTTATTAAAGCTAAAAGTGAAGTTGTCAGCAAAATTGCAGAATACAAGAGCCTGGTGGAGACTCAAACAGGTCTGAAATTAAAAGTCTTGAGATCTGACAATGGTGGAGAGTATGACAACAGGACTTTAGCTGAGTTCCTTAAAAAATATGGCATAAAGCATCAACTAACAATCGCTTACACTCCAGAGCAAAACGGTGTGAGTGAGAGAGCAAACCATACAATTGTTGAGAGAGCACGGACTATGCTAAGTGACGCAGGCCTGGAAAAAAAAAGTTTTGGGCAGATGCATTGGCTACTGCAGTATACCTAAAAAACCGTTCACCCACAGTAGCCGTAAAAGGTAAAACGCCAATGGAAGCGTGGTCTGGGAAAAAGCCAAGTGTCCGTCATCTCTGTGTCTTCGGTTGTAAAGCTTATGCGCATATACCCAAAGAGAAAAGACGTAAACTTGTGGAAAGTACCATGCTTGGATATTGTCAAGAAAGCAAAGGCTACAGGCTTTGGGACATTACAAATAAGCGTCTCATAAAATCTAGAGATGTGGTGTTTCATGAAACAGCGCCATCCAGTGGAACAGTGAAACAAGAACCACAGCAAAAATTTGTAACTCTGGATGTACAAACAGCAGAAAGCGTGCCTGACCATGAAAGTGTTAATGCGGACACCCAATCGGGAAGAAGGACTTTCATGAGGAACAACAGGGGAGTTCCTCCCAAGAGATATATTGAGGAATTTGCAAACATAGCTTTATGTGAACACCAAAATATACAAGAAGCAAAGTCAAGCAGCGACTGGAAAGAGTGGAAGTCAGCAATAGACACAGAGCTAGCATCAGCAATACATGGACTGTAGTTGACAGGCCGAGTAACCGTAAGATGGTCAAGAACAAGTGGGTCTTTTGTAAAAAGCTGAACGCAGACGGAACCATTGCCCGTTATAAAGCCCATCTTGTTGCTAATGGATAAACCCAAAAATCCGGGATTGACTACAGAGAGATCTTCTCGCCTGTTGCAAGGTACAGCACCTCAAGGTTAGTAATAGCCATTTCTACACTTCATGATTTATTGTTGTACAAACTAGACTTTGATTCTGCTTTTGTAAATTGAGAATTAGTTGAGGAGATTTATATGGAGCCACCTGAGAATTATGATGAAAATTTGTTCCAAGAGGGAAAAGTCTGCCTCTTAAAGAAATCCCTATACGGCCTTAAGTGGCCCAAGTGGAGCTGAACCACAACTACCAAACAATGTAGGATGCTGTACTATAAGGTTCTCCAATTAGTAGAGTTAGAACTTTTGAGAATTTAAACTAGAATAAATATAGAAATTGTGTCTCACCCACTATATGTAGTAAAGTAACAACTGTACCATATGGCAGCAGTGTCTTTAATGTTCAAAGCCTAATAGCTGCTTAGACACATTTCAGTTGTAAAGAAACTTCTTGTTTTTCTTGTGATGATAATACGAAGTAGTACTTAGCTGTTAGCCACTTAAACATTATTAGAGAAAGAAACTCCTGTCTGCTGGCTGAGCTATGCTATAATCCTTAGTAGACAAAGCACCAGTGTTATATATTTATTGGTGCTCTTACCTGAGTTCACCTGCAGTCCTGACTTTAACCACTTGAAGTTGTACTACTTTCCAAAGCTGTCCAGTCCTTACCTACAGGCCCAGTGGCCTTTCCTTGCACTTCCCCCGAATCTGTGACATCCGTTATCAGATAACACAGTGCCCAAGAATATACACAAACACTCAGGCAGACCAATTATTGCCAAGGGCTTGCTGTACCAGCCAATCGCAGTGTTCCTCAACACATTTTTATTACCATGTACTACATTTCTCCAGGATACTGGTAATTTATTATGCAAATAGCAGGATTTACCTTCTCTCCCAGATCCATTAATGCTCTGTACAGTTTATGCTGTTAGTTCAATACCCCATCAACAGGGATGCCACCAGGGAGCTTGTATCCACCAATGCACAAAACATAGGCCCTGAGATTGTTTATGAAGCTACTGAAGTTCACTCTAACTAGAAATTATTTTTTATTTAACAGGAGCTTCTACCTTCAAACATCAGTCTGTGCCATGGGTTCAAGCGTAGCCCCATCATTCACTAACGCGGGAAAGAACATTATTACAGAAAATATGAACTGCCAATGTGAATTGTTTTTGTATACAAGATACATAGACAATTTATTGATTTTATGGTCTGGAAGAAGACTTCTCTGCAACAATGGAAACGATCAATTGCTTGATTCCCTTTATAAACTTTACATTTACGTGTGATGAATACTGCATTAACTACCTGGAAGTTAACATTGTACAAGAGGAAGGGATCCTCAACACTATTTACCCACAACTGATGAAAATGAATACTCTTTTATTAGCATTCAGCCATCACCTCAAGGACATGAGAAAGGGACTGCTTTTGTCACAATTTTAGTGGTCTTCTGCACCAACAATGACCCTGCATCTACATGGGTGCAAATGGAACAAAAGAAAATGTAATTCATGCAACAGGGATAGAACCCATCCTCTGTTGAACAGCAAAAGGATGAGGCATTAGCTAAACCATGTGATAAACTGCAACTAATAATGAACAAAATATGTTAGGATACCAACATCCCTAGGGTGAACCACTTCAATAGAGTGAGCTGTCAAAGCACTTTGGCCAATAATTAAAATGGACAAAAATCTCCCAGCCCTTAAGAATATGAGAATCATGCCAAGTTATACTTGGGGAAGGAGCATCAAGGGTTTCATTGTGAAGGCACATGTTACCCAGTTTAGTTCCCCATTAATTAATTGGTCACTATACAAAAAAGCCAGGATGCTATATGTATATAAACTGCATGACCTGTAGATATTTGGAAATTGGTCATGATATTTTTCCCTTAGATCTGGCAAAATATATACTATTATTTATGCTGTCCATGAAGTTTATTCTCTGTTGATAAAACCACCAGAACTTTCAAAGAAAAAATTAGTTCTGATTGGTTGCTACGGGCAACATCTCCACTTTTCCAAACCCGCAGTTTAGTAAATCTGGTCCCTGGTCCTGAAATGGGATTCAAGACAACAGTGCTATGAGGTAGATGTGCTAACCACTTGAACCATTGATTGATCTATCATGGATCCTAAATGATAATAACCAGTGCTTTTTTTGTAAGAAAAAAGGTCCCGGAACTCACATCAAGGCACGCGCGACCATACAACCAATCACAAGCCGAGCAGTGACATCACAACCAGGGTGGACAAAGTAAGCATGCAGCCGCATGCACCATTTTAATGATTTTGGCAAAACTTTTAAAACTTGGAAAAGCTGTAGAAAAAAGGTGCCGGTTCCTGTGCGTTCTATGACAAAAAAAGCACTGATAATAACAATAAAACAATGTATTTGCCATTCTAATCATAAGGTGTATTTTGTGAGCAGAATATTTTTCAAAGACTAAAGAGTCTTTTGTTTGAAAGTAGTTACATAAGTATCTGCTAAACCATTCTCATTTGATCTCCCGTGGCCTCTTTTC
Organism: Limnodynastes dumerilii; assembly: GCA_011038615.1. Lineage (NCBI taxonomy): Eukaryota > Metazoa > Chordata > Amphibia > Anura > Limnodynastidae > Limnodynastes > Limnodynastes dumerilii. Next base: position 866,030 of record WWET01000236.1, on the reverse strand, counting down.
AGATGTATGTTACTTGTCGCTGCTGGGACTAGATAGATTCACTGTTCTCAAATTCCACAATTATTTGACTAAATAACGAAAGTCTTTATTAACTTTTGATAAAAATGGATAAAAGTAAAATATCATCATATCATGTGTTTAGCTCATCTACCCTAATTTATTTATTTATTAACAGGTTTTTATATAGCACTCAGATTACTTAACGCTTTAATAGAATATTAACATAGAATATTTCCCATTACCATCAGTCCCTGCCTCATTGGAGCTACTTACTAAGGTCCCTAACAAATACATACACACACAAAGGGCCTGATCCAGAGCTACGATGTTACACTGAGCGCTGTAGCGCTCAGCGTAACATCGCTGCTCTGGCCCGACACTCCCCCTTGTAAGAGCGTATTAACTCTCCCTTACGCCGGCTGAAGGCTACCCTAACTTCAGCCGGCATAAGGGAGAGTTGATACGCTGGGACGGCGGCGTTAGTACGTTAACGCCGCCCTCCCAGCCTCATTACCCTCCCCCCGCCCCCCCTACACTAACTTCAGCGTAGGGACGCTGGGGGACGTCCCCTCCAGCGTCCCTACGGCGCTACTATGGACGCCTGATCTACGATTGGGCGTTTCCATAGTGACGCCAGGCAACATCTGCCCGGCGCATACGCATTACGCTTACGGCCGCAGTACTAGCGACGGCGGCCATAGCTCTGGATCAAGCCCAAAGACATTAGGTTAATTATTCAGGAGCAAATTAAAATAACCTACCAGCATGTTTTTAGCATATTGGAGGAAACCGGAGCACCTGGAGGAAACCCACACAGACAGAGGAAGAACATATAAACTCCACGCAGGCCTAGTTCGGGAGTCAAACTCATGACCTCAGCACTGTGAGATACCATGGCTACTCACTGAGCAGTGCTCCATAATCACAGCTATGGCTTAAGGAAAGACATTTTGTCAGAGTCATTTCTTTTCAATAAACAAAACCAATTAATAATCTGAGAAGGTGGCACTCTACAAAGTATAAATACAGCATAAACAGGTGAAACTCAAAAAATTAGAATATCGTTCAAAAGTTCATTTATTTCAGTAATTTAACTTAAAAGGTGAAACTAATACATTATATAGACTCATTACATGCAAAGTGAGATATTTCAAGCCTTTATTTGTATTTAATTTTAATTTTGATGATTATGGCTTACAGCTTATAAGAAATAATATTTGTATTAATTTTGATGATTATGGCTTACAGCTTATAAGAACATTAACATGAAATAAAAAAAAAAAGGTTTTTAAATACAGAAATGTCAGCCCTCTGAAAAGTATAATCATGTATATGTACTCAGTACTTGGTTTGGGCCCCTTTTGTACGAATTACTGCCTCAATGCGGCGTGGCATGGATGCTATCAGTATTCTTCCACCAGACTCTGGGACCTTGGTTTCCAAATGAGATGCAAAATTTGCTCTCATCAGAAAAGAGGACTTTGGACCACTGAGCAACAGACCAGTTCTTTCTTTCTTTAGCCCAGGTAAGATGCGTCTGACGTTGTTCAGGAGCGGCTTGACAAGAGGAATACCATTTTTGAAGCCCATGTCTATGATCCGTCTGGGTGTGGTGACTCTTGATGCACTAACTCCAGCTTCAGTCCACTCTTTGTGCAGCTCCCCCACACATTTGAATGGCCTTTTCCTGACAATCCTCTCCAGACTGCTTGTGCACCTTTTTCTTCCACTCTTTGCCCTTCCACTTAACTTTCTATTAATGTGCTTTGATACAGCACTTTGAGAACATCCAACTTCTTTTGCAATTTCCTTTTGAGGATTTCCCTCCTTGTGGAGGGTGTCATTGATGGTTTTCTGCACAATTGTCAGGTCAGCAGTCTTCCCCATGATTGTGAATTATACTGATCCAGACTGAGAGGCCATTTAAAGGCTCAGTAACCCTTTGCAGATGTTTTGGAATAATTTACTGATTAGAGTGTGACACTTTGAGCCTACGATATTGAACCTTGCCACATTTATTCTAATTTTGTGAGATTTTGATTTTGGGGTTTCCATAAGCTCTAAGCCATAATCATAAAAAATAATATAAATAAAGGCTTGAAATATCTCACTTTGCATGGAATGAGTCTATATAATATATTAGTTTCACCTTTTAAGTTGAATTACTGAAATAAATGAACTTTTGAATGATATTCTAATTTTTCGAGTTTCACCTGTATCACCTGTATCATGGGTTTGTTATGCCCACCTACAAAAAGTAACAAAAGATAATAAAATAAAGGTATTGGCCGTGTTTAAAATGGAAATAATATAAATATCAAAAATCCCTTGGGACCAAATTTACTAAGCTGCGGGTTTGGAAAAGAGGCATATAACGTTGTAAGATAATGGCAATAGTGTATCTACTCAACAGTAATATGAGTTGTTTGAAGCGTTTCTTATTGCAAAATGGAAGATGCACACATATTTGTTAAACAATAATGTATCCACTCCACAATAGTACACAATGCTCGTAACGATGCCTGTAGAGCAGTGTGTTTCTTAGGAGAGCAGATCGGAGCTAGAAGTAATGTTTAGGTATTACCATGATATTGATATCGAGCCATTATAATAAATTGCAGAGGGGTCTCTCAATTAGTGGCTTAGTTGACAATAATGGCGCAGATGCAAATCTCCACTTACATGTTCTTGTTAGAGAATTCTGCTCCACACCACTACGCCGGCTCCATGTATAGCTTCACGTTTTTGTTGAAGGATTCCCCTCTTTACCGGAACACTGGCTCTACGGAAACAAGTGTCCTGCATTAAAGAAGCTCCACAAGCACAATTCCTTTGGCAAATAGTTCCATATGAAGTGGATCCAGTATCAGTTGAAAATGCACTAGTGTAAAGTTCATATAAGGTGCAAAGCTTAGGTAATACATTTTTTTTATAAAAAAGTTGTCTGTCTGGCCTATAGGTGGCCACTGACGCGTTTCATCAAAGAACTGATTTCTTCAGAGGAGGATCATATGTTTCTTTTCAATTTACTTAGAGACAGGGGTTTAGCTAGAAAAGATAAAGGACCTGATCCTGAGTTTCTGTGGTACAGAATGCGGATGCACTATACGTCAGATCCAGAGATGCATGATTCCACTGAATCACACAACCCTGTATATGAAGTAGGGAAAAATACAGACACATAACCCCCACAGATGAAGATGTATGCACAGAGGCTGCAGGTTGTACTGCTGCAGCATCTGCCAGTTTCCTGTGTTTTTAATGGGTTTTTTAACCATGAAAACTCCATTTAAAATTATTTTTATATAACCTACAGCAATGCCTGAGGATAGTAGTAGCATTATGTTGCTATTCTGGCTTAAAAAAAAATATCGTATTTTTTCTGCATATTTTTTATGTACTTAAAATATTCAATTAATTCATACATTTCAATATAATATTTTTCCAATGTGTAAATCAATGTTTTTATAAAAAAAAAATATAGCCATTTCCCAATGGTAAATGACCTGCATCTATGAATTACACCATCTCCTGACATGGTGTATTATTTTCACGGAAGTACAGGCACCTTACACAGGTACTGCACCTTTTTAAATGACTAAAACTCCCCGTTTTCTCATTTCAATATCATGGAACATGCAGTTTTGACTATGCAGGCAGGCTCATTGGTAGCCCTGTGCTTATCTTTCTGGGCTCGCTCCCATTCTGGACACGTGCAGTGTGAATTCCCATGGGCTTCCACCTAAAAAACAGGCGAATGCACAACTAAGGTTCAGGTCCAGAAAGACTAATAAGGGGTTTTGAAATAATCATTTTTGTGCCAAATTATGCAGTGTTAATGGCCAGGTGTTCCTTTGGTTTGTGCTCATAAATACCAAATTTTTTGTGTGTATGTGTCGATATATTGTAATTTTCCAAGAGTTTTAACAACAAGAGACCAGATTCAGAATTATAAAAAGGTGGTGTTTTTCAGTTGCAGCGCCAGCAGAAGTTTGCATTCAGTCCAAAGACTGTAATGGTATTTAGACATATGAAAACACATACCAATGCAGCTCACTTGTCCAGTAAGCAAGAAGAGACATAGGGCTATATTGCATGGTTGCCGACTCTCCTGGAATGTCCGGGAGACTCCCGAAATTCGGGCAGTTCTTCCATTATCCCGGGAGAGCCTGCAAATCTCCCGCAAGTGACTTTAGGCCCGTGGTTTCATGGAAACTAGTATACTAGTGCTGCTAGGGCCAAGGAATGACTTTATGACGCAATTTGCACCATCAAGCCCCATCCCGATCCCTATTTCACCTAAAACCATGTAAGTATGAGCCAGGGGTGGGGCTTAATGGTGCAATTTGCATAAATAGCGTCATTAAGACCAGGGTTGCCGACTCTCCCGGAATGTCCGGGAGACTCCCGAAATTCGGGCAGTACTCCCGGTATCCCGGGAGAGCCAGCAAATCTCCCGCAAGTGACTTGAGGCCCGTGGTTTCACTGAAACCACGGCCTCAAGTCCTGCCCCCCTGCCTAGCAACACTAGTATACTAGTGTTGCTAGGCACAGGAAGGGACTTGATGACGCAATTTGCGGCATCAAGCCCCGTCCCGACCCCTAATTTAAGTAAAAACGGGGCCGTATGAGCCAGGAGGCGGAGCCTAATGACGCGCTTTGCATAAATCGCGTCATTAAGCCCCGCCCCCGCATGCGGCGCAAGCTTCTCTCCGGAATCTCCCGGAGAGAAGCTGCAAAAAGTCGGCAACCATGATTAAGACCCGTTCCCTATATACATCGCTAGCTTCCCTCCGGGATCTTCCGGAGGGAAGCTGGCAAAAGTCGGCAACCCTGCTCAGTGGCGGGCTGGGCCGGGACTTGTGCCCCCCCGGGCTGCTCCACTTTTTGGTAGTTTTGGGCCGGTCCCTGGTGGTCTAGTGAGGCCACATAGTCCGCGGCACATATACAGCACAACCGCGGACTATGTGGCCAGAACATGCAGCTGCATCATTCATTCTTTCAATAAAGATTACATAGGACTCCTAAGGGAGCCTTGTAGGGCCAAAACTGTTCAGCTGAATGATGTGCCTTTACATGTAAAGCAGCATCATTCACATGGACAGTTATGGTCCTACAGGGCTCCCTTAGAAGTCCTGTGTAATCTTTATTGAAAGAGTGAATGATTAGATGATCCTTGAACAGTGCACCGCGGAGATGGAAGATAGGGAGAGGAGGACAGCTGGATCGGCACCAGGACCATCCCCCCGCTGCAATGCATGGCTGACAGGAGGTCTCTGCTATCAGCCGCCATTGTGGTTACACAGAGCAGCTGATCGCTGCTCTGTGTTCTGCCCGGCAGGTGATAGCAGAGACTTCCTAAGTGAACCTGCGTCACCAGGAAGGAGGGACAGTGAGCGCCGCAGAGGAAGGGAAGACGTCTAAGGTAAGTGAAGAAATACCAGGAGGCTGGGCATTAATGGAAATGTTAGAGAGACATAATATCGATACTCTGGAGACTGGTGACATGATAGTGTGATAGTGGATACTGGGGGGGCTGGTTACATGATGGCTGATGCTGGGGACATATTGGTGGATACTGAGGAGATGGAGATATGATGGGGGATACTAGGGGCTGATGACATGATGAGGGATACTGGAGAGGGGGCTGGTGACATGATGATGGATACTGGGGAGCTGGAGACATGATGGGGCCTACGGGGGGGGGGGGGGGGCGAGGAGGGGGGACCGGGGGGGGGGGGTTGGAGAGACATGATGAGTAATACTAGGAGCTGGGGAGACATGATGGGGATATTGGGAGCCTGGAGATACATAAATAAAAAAATAAAAACATAAGATATATAGTCTGTATTGTGTGACGGTTTTATCATGAAGTGGGAATATTATAGAGACTAGAACACTGTCTGTATTGTATAGTGATGACTTTGATTTACTTTTTGTTTTATTGTGGCTACAAGATTGTGTTTATGACGCTTACTATAATCTAGGATGGTAACTGGTGTTTTATTGTTAAACAGAAGCATACAAATTTAAGGTTCGCAGGGGGAGAGCCAAACACCGTAGCACTGACCCTGAGCACAGAAAAGGTAAGTAAGTGATGGGTAAAAGTTGGGAAATAGGGTCAATACTAAAGCTGGATACATATATATGGGACTTTATAAAAGGCTGGACACATATAAGGGGCAATAATAAAGGCTGGACATATAGATATTTTTGCACCAAGCACTTTATTTTGGGAAAGAATTGTTATGTAATATTTCCAATATTCACTTTTTGTTAATGTATAAGGAGTATTAATGAATTAATAGGTCGCACTTTATGACTATGGTTAAATAGTTACACTATGCACTTTAATATATCAGATTATTGTATAATTGTTTAGTAGAACTTAGCATCCATCTTAATTTACTGTTAATATTTAATAGGTAAAATAGGGAGACACTATGCACTTTAATTTAATATATTAGAGTATTGCATAGTCTGTCAGTAGTAGCTGCACCCATCCTCAACTTCCAAGTGTGAGTGATAGACAGCTTTGCCTAGGTTGCGCCATCTCATACCCATTTGCGCTATATATCTATCTATATATGGCAGTAGTAAAGCTGGACACATAAGCAAGAGGCAGAAATAAAGGCTGGACACATATACAATGGGTGGTAATAAAGGCTGGATATTCAAAGGGCAGAAATGGATGGCTGGGCACACATGCAAGAGACCAGAAAAGGGAGGCTTGGGGCATATTTATGGAGCAAAAATGGTTGCACACCTACAAGGGGCAGAAATGGATATCTGGGTACAAATAAGGGGCAGAAATGAATGGCAAACATATAAGCGGCAGACATATAAGGGGCACACCGGATGGCAGGAGGCATAAGGGGGCAAGAAAATGTATATTGTATGGCAGTAGCTAAGATGCAGTCTGTATTGTGTGGCAGTAATTAAGATGTTGTTTCTATTGCATACGTAATCTTTGTATGGTGGTCATTAGTATGTGTCTGTGTTCTACGTATATCAATGGGATACTTACTGGGTCATTATAACTGTGATTTATTTGTATAATACATGCTTGTCACACTAAGATGTTGAAGCAGTCTGTGGATGCAGCTGATACTATAGTATATTTGCAGGGTACAGTGTTACAACTATCCTGACCCTTTAACTATGTGATGGATGAATCCCAATCACAATATTCCCCTGGTGCCCCCCATGCCCCAGTCTGACATTGCCTGTAGGATCAAATTGTTTTCCATGAAAGACATGCTTGCTTTAGACGTCAGTTCAGTCTGTGTGTGAGCTATATGGCCTCACTAGACCACCAGGGAGGCAGCCGTAAAACACACCATGGTGGTGCAGCCTCCTAAAGACTGAATCACCATTGAAATATTGTTTACCCTAAGGACATGTCATTAACTCATGGGCCGCTGCTGTGGGCTTGCCCCCCAGGCTAAAGTTTGCCAGCCAGCCCCTTACCCTGCTATATTTACTAAACTGTGAAAAACAATAGGTCATAGCAACCAATCAGATTCTAGCTCTCACTTTCTTGTTACATACTAGAGAATGTCAGCTAGACTCTGATTGGTTGCTATGGACATTTCCATTTTTCCTTTTCCACAGTTTAGTAAATCTAGTCTATACACTCTATTCATTACAGAGCAGAGCAAGTGCAATGTTGCAGTTGTGTGGCTGCCATTAGACCCCCTCTGCTCTAGGACTCAGAGCAGCTGCAGTCTCCTCACCCACAGCTTTTGTGTTAGATTATGTGAGAAATAGGCAAGTGAAATTCACCACTATTTTTGAAGCACTAAAACAATGGTTTAGAGATTCCAAATTTAGAGATGTCAGGAAGAGGGGATTATTTTAGGCTACTACAGCATAGCTGTCAACTCTCCCTGAATGTCAGGGAGACTCCCACAAATGTGTGACAATCCTTCTGATTAAGTTCAAGAAGTGAATTGAAATTGTGTCCTATTTCTACAATTTTTAGCCTTTGGGACCAAGCCCACACCAGTGGCCCAAAAAAAGAGAGGGGGGGGGGCGAGATAGAGAGAGAGAGAGAGAGATAGAGAGAATAAAATGCAGGAGGCTGCATTATGTGAATGTAAAAATAGATGCTGTTTTTTGTACATATTATTAAAATCCAACTTAAATGGCTTTGTAAAAAAAATTGTATATTTTTTTTTTTCTTTTTATGCAGACTCCATATATACAATGGTTAAGGTTCTCCCAAGCGCTTAGTGCGTGGTCCCTTTAAAACTTGCTGTAGATTGCAAAGTAGTAATATGCTTCCCCAGACTAGCATACAAAAATGGATAATCTAATAACTCTTTAGTCTCCTCTAAGGATACTTGTACTTTATTGCACTATTCTTATAGGGGCCAAATCTCTTTAGATTAATAAATATTAATATATTTTTATGGTGCTATTCTTAGTTAAATGAATGCATGAGACGCTAAATGGCTCCTACATGAATGTGGTGAAGTGCAGAAGTTGGTAATGTGAATTGTCTATAGAAACAGTCTCGTTAATGCAGTCAATAGTTGATGGTAATAAAAGAATAAGGTTCAGTCTCACCACTCTTCTCGATTAGTGGTCTGATGTTGATGTCTTCGTATATTCTGAAGTTGTGCTTTTGTCGGTTGTGCCGGCAGATGTTCCTCTGTGCTGGTGATTCTTTCCAGAGATGTCGGTGACTGAGTTTCTGATAATGGTCGGATGCTCGGATACGGTAGTTTTCCTATACGTTTTGTACATGCTGCTTTAGGAAGATCTGTACTTGCTCCTAATGCTGAATTCTCAGGTTGGTGTCCATCTTTGCCCCTTTGTCTGCGTTCCTGCGCTTCTCCTCCAGATGCCTCGATGGTGCCTTAACCTCAGGTCGGGTCCATCGCGGTGGGGGTTGGGAAGCCGGTAGCAGGCGAGGAAACAATAGGAGACACTTTCCTCATGTGGATTTCAACAATTTTATTGTGAATAAAAACAACAATTATATTCACATAGAGTTAAGACATTATTGCAAATGTCTAGATAGCATGTTTTGTACAAATGACCTCTGTGCTATTAGGGTCAGTATCATGATTCACCCCTCTCTAGATTAATATTATGTTGTCTATAAAACGTTTCCAGAGGACTAGGTTTGTGCGGAATTTGGGGTGGTAGTATACATGGGATTCTTTCCAGTGGCTCATAAACAGGTTTGCATAACTCGACACAAACCTAGTCCCCATCGCGGTCCCTCTTGTCTGTAGGTAGAACTTCGAACCAGAAAAAGTTATGTGTCAATATGAATGACATTCCTTTTAGGATGAATTCTATTTGAGGTGTTGTCAATGTACTGTCTTTAGTGAGTAGTTTGTACGTGGCTTCCTTTCCTTGGGTGTGGTCAATCACTGTATATAATGACTTTACATCGCAAGTGACGACAATAAGGTCGTCCCACTTGATGTTCTGTAAAAGTTGCAGGATATGGGTTGTCTCTTTTAGATAGGATCTCTGGTTTTGTACTGTTGCCTAAAAAATTTTGTCTATGTATTCAGACAAGTTGCTTGTCATGGAGCTTATGCCAGATATTATTGGCCGCCCTGGTGGTTTTGTGGGGTCTTTATGCAGTTTGGGTTGTAATCATATTTCCGACGGTAAAAATACCGACGATAAAAATACCTCCACGAGGGTACCGGCGGTGAAAATACCGACACCACAAAAATACCGGCGATGAAAATCCCGACACCAAAACAATACCGACGATAAAAATCCCGACACCAAAAATATACCGGCGAAAAAAATTACCGGCCCCTAAAAAATACCGACATAAAAAAAATACCGGCACCCAAAAAATACCGACGCATAAAAAATACCGGCAAAAAAAAAATACCGGCAATTTAAAAACCCTCCCGCTAAGCAGTACCCCACAATAAATACTTACAGTTATAATCCCGACTCCCATGACGTCTGGTCAGGTCCTGATGTTTAGCATCGCGCCAACAGACCTTCTACATGCAAATAGCAAAGTGCATATAGAAGGTCTGGGCGCCTGCAAAACATCAGAGCCGGAATAGACGGCATATAGAAGGTCTTCACGCTATGCAAAACATCAGAGCCGGAATAGACGGCATATAGAAGGTCTTCACGCTATGCAAAACATCAGAGCCGGAATAGACGGCATATAGAAGGTCTTCACGCTATGCAAAACATCAGAGCCGGAATAGACGGCATATAGAAGGTCTTCACGCTATGCAAAACATCAGAGCCGGAATAGACGGCATATAGAAGGTCTTCACGCTATGCAAAACATCAGAGCCGGAATAGACGCCATGTAGAAGGTCTGGGCGCTATGGTAAACATCAGAGAAGGAATAGACGCCTTGTCTGATGTTTAGCATAGCGCCAACACCACCTACATGGCATCTATTCAGGCTCTAATGTTTAGCATCGCACAAAGACTCTTCTACATGCACATAGTAAAGTGCATGTAGAAGGTCTTTGCGCCT
>WWET01000236.1:828226-855020 GCA_011038615.1 Limnodynastes dumerilii | reverse complement strand
AGACCTTCTATATGCCGTCTATTCCGGCTCTGATGTTTTGCAGGCGCCCAGACCTTCTATATGCCGTCTATTCCGGCTCTGATGTTTTGCAGGCGCCCAGACCTTCTATATGCCGTCTATTCCGGCTCTGATGTTTTGCAGGCGCCCAGACCTTCTATATGCCGTCTATTCCGGCTCTGATGTTTTGCAGGCGCCCAGACCTTCTATATGCCGTCTATTCCGGCTCTGATGTTTTGCAGGCGCCCAGACCTTCTATATGCACTTTGCTATTTGCATGTAGAAGGTCTGTTGGCGCGATGCTAAACATCAGGACCTGACCAGACGTCATGGGAGTCGGGATTATAACTGTAAGTATTTATTGTGGGGTACTGCTTAGCGGGAGGGTTTTTAAATTGCCGGTATTTTTTTTTTGCCGGTATTTTTTATGCGTCGGTATTTTTTGGGTGCCGGTATTTTTTTTATGTCGGTATTTTTTAGGGGCCGGTAATTTTTTTCGCCGGTATTTTTGGGGTGTCGGGATTTTTTCCGCCGGTATTTTTGTGGTGTCGGGATTTTTGTGGTGTCGGAATTTTCACTGTCGGTACCCTGGTGGTTTTTTTTTTAACGTCGGGATTTTTAGCGTCGGAAATTAGTACTACACCCATGCAGTTTAGGTAGATAATAAAATGTGGGGATCAAATTTTTTGTGGTGTCGGAGTTTTCACTGTCGGTAGCCTGGTGGAGGTATTTTTAACGTCGGGATTTTTAGCGTCGGAAATTAGTACTACACCCATGCAGTTTAGGTAGATAATAAAATGTGGGGATCAATGGGAATTTTTTGTCAAGGTACTCATACTCATGTTTATTCAGAATACATTTTTCTCTTCTTTCTTTTAGTACATTTTCTAAATCTGCCTTTAATGTTTCTGTTGGGTCGTTTTTAAATAATTTGGATGTCTCTGTATCAGAGCAAAACCTATACGCTTCTTCCATGTAGTCTGTTTTGTTGAGAATAACGATTCCCCCCCCCCCCTCTCCAACCCTTCCCCCCCCCCCCTCTCCCTTTATAAGCTGCCTTGATTATAATTTCATTTTTTATGTACAAGTTCTTTCAGAGCTTGTTTATTCGTTTTTGCTTACATTTTCCCTAACTTTCTTTTTCTTGCTTTCTTTTAAACACAATTGTTCTATATCATTCTCTATTAGCTTCTGAAAAGTTGAAATTAGGTCTCCTTTCACGTATGTGGGAAAGAAAGTAGATTTTAATTTAAGATTAGTGTGTTGAAACTCTCCTGCTTCCTGCTGTTTGTTATTCTCTTTTTTTTTTGTTTTGCAAACATTTTTTTAAGGTTATTTTGCGTATAAATGTGTATATCTATGAAAGTGTTAAAACTTTCTATCTTGTTGTCTGGAGAGAATTTAAGTCCTTTTTTAAGAAGGCTCTTTTGGGAGTCTGTCAGTATGTGGTCACTAAGGTTGAATATGCCCATATCTATTCATGTTATTATTTTTGTTTCTGATTTTTTGTTGTTCTCTGTTATTTTTCCCTCCTCTCTTTCCTCTTCTAGTGATGTACTTCTTCTCCTTTTGTTTGTGTTCCTTGTGAGTCTTTGTTTGTGTTCCCCATGTTTTTCTAGTCCCTCTGGTCCCTTGTTTTGGGTATGTGCTACTGTCATGTCTTGTGTTTGGGTCGTTTGGGTCTCTGAAATTGGTGTATCGATCGGGGGAATCTGTTGTATTGTGACTATTTCTGTTAATTATGGTTTCAGTACATAGATTACTGGTGATAGGTGTGGTGGTGCTTTTGGTATTGGGGTTAAATCTAAAAAATGCATTGATGGGAATGTTTCTATTTCTCCTTGTTTTGTGATTTCCTGGCTGGAATTTATTAATTCTTCTACTTGTTGTGTATTGTTTACCAAAAGTATCTTAGATTAGATTAGATTATTTGTGGGTTCTGATGTGGTTGTCTGATCTTCTTGGTGTATTTCCCTTCTGTTGTTATTTTGCAATGTTTGTGTTTGTTTGATGGTGGTTGTTTGAGCTTTTTGGTGTATTTCCCCTCTATTGTTATTTTGTGTTGTTTGTATTGTACCACTTGTGTATGTATCATCCCTCTCCGATTCTTGTATTACTTCTGATATTTCTATGATAAATGTATTGCTAGAAATAATTCTGCCTGATTTTATTCAGTGTGTCTTTCTTATTCCTTGCATTTTCACTTGATGTTTGTGTTATATATGCAGCCTCTTGTATGCTTTGTCCTTCTATCATTTCATTGTGTGTTATTATGTTAGTTAAGAATAATAGGGGTGATGCTGAGTTGTTTTGTGTGTTAATGTTAGTTGTCTCTGAAATTCTTGTTCTCTCGCTGTCTTTAATGCCTTTTATAAATGATTCCTTCATTATTTGGGTATATGTTTTGGAAGTTCGTAGGGTTCTTATATTCAGTTTTAGGTCTCTACTATTGTCCTTCTTTTGTTTTTTAATTTAAGGTTGTGACATTTCTGTTTCATTTAACAACTTCATAAATTGTTGGTATGTCATATTTAGTTTAATGTAAAAAGTTTCAATAGCAGAGAAAAAACACACACCTCCGGCCGGAGTACTTGACAATTTTGTCTCTTTTGTAATTACTTCCACAGTGATCAAGGAAATAAATCAATAGGTATGGCTCGGTGAACAACTTTTAAAATACAGCTACTGGCGCGTTTCATTGTGTCCAACGATTTCATCAGAGCAAACCATTCCTCTGATGAAATCGTTGGACACGATGAAACGCGTTAGCAAAGCTATATTTTAAAAGTGTACATTTATAGACATTTTCGTTAGAGAAACTTTTATATTTTTTTTATTAATGTGTAATGTCACATAAATGTAATTTTCAAATAGAATTACATTTAAAATGTAAAATGTATGCTGACTTCTAGGAAAATGTGATTGATATATAATTCTTTATCACTGAGATTCAGCCAAGCTTCAAATTCAGCCATAATGTCACTCTGCACTTCCTATTTGTCTGCATTCCCCTCCTCGCATCAGCAAACTGCACTAACCACATGCAGCTCATATGTAATCATGTGATTGGACAGATAACTGCCTCCCACATGCCAATGCATTTATTTCTTGCTTCTGCAAATATTCTTGGTTTGAAAATACTTAAAACATGATAAATATATTCAGAAATGATTTATAAATGTTTGTACGCAACAACACACTGCATGTTGCCCAACCTCATTTCCCCTTTCGTTGGTTGGCTATGCAAAATGTCCCAGGCTTAATGTTCCTTATCATTCATGTTAAAATAGATTTATGATTTTTCCCTTATACATCTAAATAATATCCTCTCCTGCAGAGCTTTGTGTGATAAGTGCATAGCAGAAAGGACTCAGATAAAGAGCTACTCTGCAAAATGTGACCAGAGGTTTGCAAATAATGAATACCATCTGTTTATGGAATGCATTGTATGTAAGGATAAAGCAATTCATTTACTCAAGGCTGTGCTTCTTGATAAATGTGCTTTAGAAAAAAAATGCATGTGCCATTCAAGCTCTGATCCAATATATCGGTGTATACAATGTCTCACTTTTGAGAAGCTCCTGCTCTTTATTTTGCATGACATACATTACACCGATATCTATCCCTTGGGCTCTGTGCGGGCAGTCTGCTTATTCTTAGTTGCTGGTATGAATATTATTTGTTATCTAGTTAGCCTTATGAGGTTTCCTAGCAACATAGGAGACGTGTTTTGCAAGCATAGGTATATTTACATATTTACTGCTTTACTCTGGTATCATGTGGTTGCCTAGCATCTAAGGTAATGCATGGGATCTGAGGCAGATACTGATTTGTATTCTTGTATTTAAGCCCTTTTCATGGTATTTGATATTTTGAACTTATGCAGTTTTTTTCTACAGCTGAACAATTTGTTAAATGACTAAACCCTTGGAATATAGCTATATTACAAACCTTTAGGTGGAATGATTTCATAAAAAGACATCACCTCCAAATCATCTTGTAATGGCTGTAAACAGATATATCTCTATATATCTCTATAAGAAACAGCAGGCTTATGCCACACACTTACAACCAATATATACTGAAGTAACACATGTGACTATACAGTACATGTGCATGTCACTCTCAAAAAAGTGCTTATATTTAGTCATGTATTGAACGTGTATTGAATTTCAATTTCTGTTATTGATCTGCCTCTGCTGTCATGTTGTCCATGCCCCAAGTAATATATAGCATTGAGAATGATTTACACCATAGCTTTTTAAATGACTTCATGTTTTGTTAAGGCCAATATGTTGCATCTTAGTTTCTAGAAAGTGCTTTTTTTAATTGAAAGGGTGTCAATTCTCTATGTACCCTATTTGCTGAGAAACACTGAGACAATATGACAAAACTGAAACATTTCTTGGTGATGAGCAGCTTGGTGAGTCTTCTGTTTATTTTCTAGTGTCCAATTCTATTGAGCTGTGCTGCTACTATGTGTGACACACATACATTGGGCCTGATCCAGAGCTACGAAATTGCTGTCCGACGGGCGAGCGTACGCCCGTTTTTTGCGTATTTTCGTACGAAAATTCGCACTGCGCATGCCCAGTATGACAGCTTCCTGTCGGCTGGACGACATGAGCGTATAGCGTTCGTATGGTGTGCGAATTTTTCGCTCGAGGGGCGTGCGTTCAGTACGACGGTCGGCTGGGCGCTCGTTTTACAACAGGGAGGCGGGGATAGCCATTTAAATTGTACAGTATGGGCGTGCTAAGCCCGTACGCTCAGCGTATTTTGTACGAAAATTCGTACGGCCGACAACGTACCCAGTGTAGGGTATAGCCGCCGTAAGCAGGGACTTTACTATGGGAGTGTTAGGGGCGTGTATGTTGATACGCCCGAGCGAACGTTCGCATTCGCCCGTCGTGCGAAAATTTCGTAGCTCTGGATCAGGCCCATTGTGAACATCGGTGGAATTCAGCCGGTTTGCAGCGGTTCTGCAGAACCGATACCTAATGTAGGTATCTGCAAACTGTTTACTAGTAATGCATGCCAGCGGTGAGTACAGCGCATTCCAGGCCTCCTCCTCTCCTGCAGGAATGACGTTGCGTAACCTGGGGCCACACAATGTCATTCAGAGCCCATGTCATGCTGCGGATGAAGCGTCTGAGAAGAGCAGCGGGACTTCCAAGGTAAGTAAGTGGGAGGCATGGATTCTGTATACATGATGGTAGATACTGGAGGGACAACTGATGAGGGATACTGAGGAATTGGACATATAATGAGGGATACTGTGGGGACTGGACACATGATGGGGGATGCTGGGGGAACTGGACATATGAAGAGGCATACTGGGAGGACTAGACACATGATGGGGGATGCTGGGGGGAACTGGACATATGACGAGGAATACTGGGGGGACTGGACACATTAGATGCTGGGGGAATTGGACACGATGGGGGATACTGGGGGAATTGGACACATAATGGGGGATGCTGGGGGAACTGGACATATGGGGCCGTATTCAGAACTCCGGCCTCATTGCATATAAGGCCGGAGTTTTCCGCTATGATGTACATCGCATGCGCAGTAATTCTGAAATGTAATCTACATTGCAACATGCAACGTAGATTCCGTATATGCGGTCTTAAAGACCGCGTATACGCAATCTACGTTGCAACATGCAACGTAGATTACGTTTCAGAATTACTGCGCATGCGCAGTACATCATAGAGGAAAACCCTGTCCTTATATGCAATGAGGCCGGAGTTCTGAATACGGCCCATGAAGAGGGATACTGGGGGACTGGAGACATGATGGGGGATGCTGGGGGAACTGGACACATCATGGGGGATGCTGGGGGAACTAATGAGGGATAGAACGTGCTGTAACATCTGCTGCACAAATGCGCGGTACATACAAAACAGTGTTTTTATGTCTTATGCTAGCGGACGTAGTTCAGGATCTGGCCCATTGTCCCTATGTAAGGCAGCTGTTTTCGCTGTGTTATAACTGATTTGTCATACATAGTGTCATAGAATGTGATAGCAAATAAGAACTACCTGTCCCATCTAATCTGCCCTTTCCAACCATCCCTCTGAAGTAACCCTTCCTAAAACTTCCCCTGAACCCACCAGTCTCAAGCTATTATACAGAGAACACTTATCACTCACACTCCTCCCACTCCCTACCACACACGTACTCTAGGGTTAATTTTGTTAGCAACCATTTAACCTACCACCGTAGCATGTTTTTGGGCATGTGGGTGGAAACCCATGCAGATACGGGGACAACACCTATAATGCCTTGTCCGGAAATTGAACTTATGACCTCAGCTACACTGATACTCACTGAGTCACCATGCTGCCCATTTAGTGTAAGAAGAATCTTAACTAAGCTGTGTATTTAAAACATGTCTGTGGTTATCATTTATACTGAGTGTATCACAGATTCTGTAGAATTAATGTTATACTTTCCAATTAAGTCTGTACTGTCCTAAAGGAGCATTATAAGTAATTATGTAGTATAATAAACAGTTTATAATAAAATTCTTTTCTTACTACAGAATTCTCTTTAAGCTCCTCACCACAACTTACAAGACTCTCTCCTCCTCCATTGCTTTCTACCTCTCCTCCTTTATCTCCATCCACACTCCCTCCTGTCTATTCTGCTCCGCTGGTGACCACCGCCTCAACTCCAACCTGATAACTACTTCTCATCATCCAAGACTTCTCCCGGGCCGCCCCTCTCCATTGGAACAACCTACCACATCCTATCAGACAATCCAGCACACTCCAATCCTTCAAACGCTCCCTTAAAACCCACTTCTTCAGGCTAGCCTACCCTTCCTCCACCTAAGCTTACTTGTCCTCTCCATCTTCACCACTGTGTCTGCTGTTTGTTCACCCTCTCTCACTTACCATGTTAGCTTTTATGAGCAGGGTCCTCCTTCCTCCTGTCATCATCCCTCTACCTTGTCATCATCTCTTCCCACCTTTTTCTCTCTACTGTCTATCTCTCTCCTTATTCATCTGCTCCTACACACTTACCCAGCATCTTTATTTTCCTCACATATTGTTTTGATATTTTTATATTGTGTTTAATTTTTGCTTTATACATGTATTGTATTCCTTCATATTTTTTACCCTCTGTTAATTATTGTATTGTATATGCAAATATTATCTTTGCTATTGCCTCTGTAGGGCGCTGCGAATACTGTGTGGCGCCTTATAAATAAACGTTAATAATAATACTAATAATAATAAAGTATCCTTATGGCTCTCTTAAGTGCCATAAAGTACCTAAAAATGGGGTGTGGGTTAGAGGCAGAATGGGTGACTTAGATGAGGTTCTGTCCGCACCTAATTCACTCTTAAATGTGAATATGGTCCCTGGTAGCATTGTGTGGCTTTACTTAGGGGCCTTATTGCAGTGACACCCTCTGCATCACACTGTGATATCCCAAAGCTTGTGAGTAGGACCTTCTGAACTCCCAGCTGGGCAGTTTTGTTTTGTAACGTTTCTTTAAAATTTAAAGGTGCTACGTTATTTGCTGGCTCTACAGAATTTTTTTTTTTATTATTAATAAAAATAATGATAATAATAATAATACTCTCAGATAAGACTTCTTATGTTATGAATGCTTCTGATCATCTTAACTTTCGTACGCAGATTTTATATTGTTTTTGAGTAAAGATTTCCTGATCTGAATGGCAGCCGCATGGCAAAGTACAGAGGAAAAGGACAGAGATATCTCCTATAGGCCATTGAAATCCATGGTTAGTATATAAACAGCGCTCCAATCCGCTGTGGAGTTAGTGTATCAGTACGTGCAGCTACACCCGGGCTAGAGTACCAATTTTCACTAGTAATAGCAAACAGATACGTAAATAAGTATATAGGTAAAGAGTCTCGGACCATAATGGTGCATTATAAATGTGGAGTCAATCCCGAGGAGTGGAGAATTAGGAGGGAGAGGGAAAAAACAGAGACAAGTACATGGTGTAGTATGTCTCAATTTACCAGTAGCTCCTAATCAAGATGCTTACATTAACAGTGTCTTGTCTGTAGGCATATAATGAATTCCTGCGTTGGGGGTGCTGAGGGTGACCGCGGGAGAGTGGAGCGAGGGGAGACACAATACATATACAGTGAGAGAGAGAGAGAGAGGATATAGTGTTAATCTGGGTGAGTACAATTATCATATATCATCAAGCTCAAGCTCTTGATATCAGTGCAGCCAATCAGCTACAAGGGCCTCCTGTCAATCTCTGCAGTCCCTCCCTCTTCAGCCTCGATTATCGGTCCCAGCAGGAGAGATTAGTGGCGCTGATATCAGTACCTTTCCTTAATTGAAAATTGTCACAGTTGTCGGACACCTCCTGCTGGGAGCACTAATCGCTCTACTGTATGACCAGTTTGACTGTATGATGGGCCTACGATCTACGATCCTTCTGTCTTGTTGTCCATATCCTACAATCAGGCTGCCGATACCGCCCACCAGCAGTAACGTGAGCGTAGGGACGCTGGAGGACGTCCCCTCCAGCGTCCCTACGGCGCTACTATGGACGCCCAATCATAGATCGGGCGTTTCCATAGTAGCGCCGGGCAACATCTGCCCGGCGCATGCGCATTAGAGCTATGGCCGCCGTACTAGCGACGGCGGCCGTAGCTCAGGATCAGGCCCAAAGTGTCGAATCTGGAAATAAGACCACCACTCCCTCCCCAGTGAAGACACCACCCCCCCAAGATCACAGAGGGGCCGCACTCCCCCACTGCGCACCAGCTGTCCCACCCTCAAATTTGTGTGCCTCTTTTATTGCTCTTATTTGAGTATTAAATGCATGATTTATTAAACTACCTTTTGGTATATCTTTTGGTATATTGAAAATGGTCATTAGGACATAGAATCTGTTGTTAATTTATTTGAATCCCACCACTGATTGTGAATCATTTGAGTACATCTTACTTCTAAAATGACTTTCCTGTAAGTCAACACTCCTGTCTGTATTTTAGGTGTTTATTACTTAAAATACTATCCTGTCACTACTGTGCTGCATCTACATCTAAAATATTTGTTTTTGAAGGACCATATGTTTGTGCCACTACTCTGTCCCTATATGAAGTGAAAGGTTAGCCTATAAAAAAGGCTACTGATGAAACATGCATCAGATTCTCTTGCTCTTTAATGTCGTTTGACTTATGTTGCAGGAATTCTCTATTTGATTTAAATCTGTCCAGCACTCACTTTCCCAACTACAGCTACATAGACTGTGTACATCAGCAATTGTGCATATACAGTATCCCAAGCTTTATCTGAGATGCAGATAACCATGTATAGAGGGCAAACACAATAAAAGTTGCACTATAGTATATATGGTTAGTAGTGATGTGGATATGAATTCTATTTGCATTACCACCCAATTAGAAGGTAGGTATTTTTCAACAAATATACAATAAACAAAAGACTTTCTTCATCAATGGAAATAAAAAATAGAAACAATTTTAACACGGATTCAGGTTTTATTATTTTTGCTGTCATATGGGAGTATGGTTTTGGATATTGAACATAACTTTTTGAGTAAAAGAGCTATCATACACTGATAGATATTTTTTTTTACAAGCATCAGCATGCACATAGTGAACTTACCTTAGGTCTGACTTTGGCTACCAGCCTGCAAGGCATTTGTTTCTTTGGGATAGGATAATAGATTGTTTCACACTGGTTCATTGGAACTTTATTTATTTCAGGTCAAGTGGTTCTTGTCTATTACAGGTTGTTGATTTTGAAAATGCTATTTTCTCGTTGGGTTACATTGATAGTATGAAGATATTTGGTACGTTTTGTTGGTGTTACGGCAACACTACTGACCAGGGCGCAGGAGCCTGGTTTTCGCTAAAGCCCCTGATGGTGGGGATTGTCTGGGCTGTAGAGTCCTAGAGGTTGAGGCCCCCAGTAGAAATGAGGAGAGCAGGTAAGTATGAGTAGACGTAGGAGACAGGCGGTAGCACACTACCCACGGAAGAGGAATGGAGGAAGCCAGGCGGCTCACAGAGAGGCGGGGGAATACTGCAGACAAACAAGATGGACAAACAAGACTGACAATTACAGGGCAATTACACAGACAGACACTCACAGATTCGCACACAAAGGGTAATATATCAGATATAAGAGAAAAAGGCAGGGAAAAGGAGCAAGAAACACTAGGACTGGAAAGGAATATATGGGGCACTCAGTAGTCAAAGAAAACAGCAGGAAAGAGAGAGAGTAAGAGAGAGAAACAAAGAGCAGGCACAGGCAGTGAACTGGAGCTATAACCGGCGCTTAGTGATGGGCTGGCTGGGCTTATAAAGAGGCTGCTGTGCCCTGATTGGCCAGCAGCCTCACTGTACTATGTATTGGCCGTTGACTGGCAA
The DNA here is from genome assembly GCA_011038615.1 of Limnodynastes dumerilii. Classification (NCBI taxonomy): domain Eukaryota; kingdom Metazoa; phylum Chordata; class Amphibia; order Anura; family Limnodynastidae; genus Limnodynastes; species Limnodynastes dumerilii. The sequence continues at coordinate 844,622 of WWET01000236.1, read as the reverse complement.
TGGCTGTAAACAGGAGAGCATTCCCAAAGGACGGACGGCGCTCTCCTCATGGCTAATTTGCATGTCTGAGAAGAAGGACGCAAGGGAGGAAGATGGCGCCGGCAAGCGGGGACCTGGCAGTAAGTAATTTACACGCCATTCTGCGGCGTGTAACAGTTGGGCTTGTTTTAATATATATTATATATGTTGTAGCTATCAAGGCAAGCAGAGATCCACTGGGGCTGATCCAGATCTGAATGCAATTGCGTTGCAAACTATGTAACATAACTACGTAACGTATATGTAACGCAAGTACACCTTATCCAGATACCTACACATCAGCAATACACGTCCAGATCAGGATAAGATTATAAATACTCATAAGAACGTAATTACATTTAGAAGTTATGGCCAAAATACGTTTCTGACCTGGATAGCATCTAAATACGTTCAAAATTAAAATGACGTATCTGCACATAAGGATCAAGCTTATATGCATCTCTAAATGTCACTTTTCCATATTACATTATTATTCTGAATTGCATTTGATGCAACCACGATTTTCCAAGCACACTCAGATGTGGATCGAGCGCAGTTGTGTGACCACGCCCATCCAGCTCATTGACTGTGTCCCTCCACCCATACCCACCCATGAAGTGCCCTGCAGATTGTAAACCGATTTGCAGCCATTTACGTTTGAACTTGAATAGGAAGCATATGCATCTGGCTCGGTTTATCACCTAAGGATAAATATATTACTGATCTTAATGTTCAACTTAATGTTTAAACTTTGAAACAACTTAAATGACATTGAATGTTAGTGGATACTCAGCAAAGCACTGGTCTTGAAAAATGCCTACCTGGTTACTGTTTTTTGTTATCCATCTCCAACCCTGTATGAACCATGACAAATAGATGACTATAGGGAAAAAAAGGAATCTCAAGAAGACCAGGTCACATGGATAACATTACCTTTACTTAGGGCCTGATAGGTAAGGAGCTTTCCCTTCTTTAGGAACCATGGTAGTCGTAGACTTGAGCAAGGAATAAACTGTAACAAAGTAGAGATATCAGGACAGCAACAAAGGGCCTGATCCAGCGCTACGAAAATTCGCACGACGGGCGAATGCGAACGTACGCTCGTCGTATCAACCTACACGCCCCTAGCACTCCCATAGTAAAGTCCCTGCTTACGGCGGCTATACCCTACACTGGGTACGACCGTCGGCCGTACGAAAATTCGCAGAAAATACGCTGAGAAAATACGCTTAGCACGCCCATACTGTACAATTTAAATGGCTATCCCCGCCTCCCTGTAGTAAAACGGGCGCCCAGCCGACCATCGTAAAAAAAATACGCCCAGCGAGCGAAAAATACGCTAACGATACGCCCGCTATTCGCTCATGACGCTCGGGCGACCGGAAGCTGTCATACTGGGCATGCGCATTGCGAATTTTTGGCCGAAAATTCGCATACGCTCGTCGTACGCTCGCTAGCGAGCGTTGCTCTGGATCAGGCCCAAAGACATCAAATACATGCCGCACGCGGTTCCAGAGGGAAAAGGCTTCTTTATTTGCCTCCACTGAGCATCATCAGATATCTAGGAACAATAATCAGATCCCATATGTGATTCCCACTTATATATTTAAGTTCTTTTGGGGCAACCTAATTAAATAACCTACCCTCCTCGGGTTCCGTATCATCTCTTAGTGATCAAGTTAAAATATGACTGAATCAACTATAAATCTATGGTATATTCAATTACTGCACTGCTCAGGGGTTTGTGATGTATGAATATCAGCAGATAGTAAATGGTTAAAACATAATTATTTACTACAGGGATGCTGACATATATTGTATATTGTAATATGAGACCTTGTTTGAAATGTCTACTGTCAGTTGTTCATTAATTTCACTCAACTAGAGATTCTGCCATGCTTATATATGAAGGAAAGTGAAGACAATGCCAGGTAGCGTTGACTATATTAGAATAATTTACTATCATTTACAAAAACTCAGAGAAATCTTTAAGGATATGCAGTTAATCACAATGTGATACATCATTTAACAGATATTATATTTTTCTTTAAATACTGTAATACTCTGCAGCTGTCACTGTTTTCACATTTTTAGATAAATGAACTCATATTTTAGTAGAATGCTGAAGCTAAATAGAATCTGGCAAAGTACTCAGCAGGTGTGCTTAAAAGCATATTTGTGCCCACTATGATGCTGTAATAAAGTATCAGACAAAAAATAACTTTCTGCCAGGTTATTAACAAATATGAAAGTCAGATTTACATTAAAAATACAATTGAAATTGGTTGTGAAAAAACACCAAACAAATAACTAGTTAATTTAACATAAATCTTAAATAAAAAAGAACATATAGGTCACAGAGTTCAAGCAACTATCATCCGACAAATGTGAATAGATTGTACAACCCCTTTTATTAGCCTAACCTTAACCCTCCATCTCCTTCATCCTAACCCTGGGCCGGATCCAGAACTACGTCCGTCTTCCGTCCGTCTTCTATAGACGGACGTAATTCAATGAACAATAGCTACTGCTACTGCTACTGCGTATCATTTTGATATGTAGATTGCGTATATGCGGTCTAAAAGACCGCATATATGCAATCTACGTATCAAAACGATACGCAGATTACGTACAATAGCTACTACGCATGCGCAGTAGCTATTGTTCATTGAATTACGTCCGTCTATGGAAGACGGACGTAGTTCTGGATCTACCCCCCCTAACCTTAATACTCCATGTCCCACTGCTTAACTCTAAGCTTCCCCTTCTATAAGGCCATCCCCACAGGCCACTGCAACCAGCCCCCGATGTTGGGAGAGAATGTTTTGCTATTGGGGACAGGACAGGTACTTTGGCGAAATAGAGCCTCTCGCTATAAAGATGTGTTCCCAATAGTAAAAGACTGCATTATAATTAATTTTGACACTGATGCAGCCGCAATTCATTCGACTGTATCAGTATCGAAATAGAGCCTTTCTAACTGGCAACTGCATCCCGATTGCAATCAGACAATAATTATGTTGAGTTAGTGATCAAAAAATATATCTACCAATCAAAAAGAATTCCAAATGCTAGCCATTAAGTGCCCATATTGCTGTGCAAAAATGTGTATTTTATGCAAAAAAATCCAAAATCATTTCAGATAAAACATTTTTTTCATAGTTTTTAAAAAATGTAAATATTATTTTTGCTAATATCCACGAAACACGAGAAATAATTCATTGTGGCTTTAACTTCACCTCCTGTGCATTGTGAATCATTTTTCGCTTCTAAAACAGATTAAGTAAAAAAAAAAAAATCAAACTATCAATTTATTTAAAAAAATGTAAAATATGCTGTACTACCGACAACAGGTTAAAAAAACAAGAATTTATATTTCTACTCTAATTAGATGATATATTTTTTGTGTTTCCTTTACACTTTTAGAATGTTGTAAAATACGTTTGCTATAAATATTCACAATTTACGCTACATTAAACTAAGGACTTGTATATGTATGTATTGATATCTTGCATTATGAAAATATACTTAGTATTCATGAAGATATACATATTGCTATGGATATACATTAAAATCAGTCTAATATTGTTTAAACTATTCAAACTCTTAAATCCTGTAATGTGAAAAACTATACGCTACATAAAACTAATTTCAATATGATTTTTCGGTTTATAAGCTGGTGGAGACATTGGGCCTGATCCAGACTTAATAACAGGCAATTTACACACACACGTCATGCGTAAATCTAGCTGTGGGAAAGCACTGCGCATGTGCCTGGAAAATGTTACTTATCGTAACTCTGATCGTACGTAATTCTGTACGATAGGGTGTGACACCCCTACGCAAGCCAAAAATATGCATTGTGGGTGGGGGGAGCCATTTCAATTGTACAGTATGGGTGGGGTTAGGCACTTGCATATGTCAAGGCATTACGTATACACAGAGATACACAAGGAAATGTTAAGGTAGGGTTCTGAACACATAAGTCAGCTTAGTTACACTAATATGCATACAATTAAGCAGAAAAGTCATCAAATCATAGGAAACTCAATGCATGTAAAAACTCAACAGGCTGTGCAACTTTATTGACACTGGGCCCACTCCAGAGGTGAGTGTGTACCAGGTGATGTGACATTTCTTTGCGTGATCTTCTACTGCACACGCTCAGAAATTAAGAGCAGGCAGTCTTGGCCATTTCAGAACTGAACACAACTAAAGCTGTGGTGACTTGCATCTGAGGGGTGTGTCAAGGGAGGTAAGGGATGGAAGGATGTAGTCACTGCACCATAATAGGCATCCCCATACAAGTGCACCTGATCCAAATCTGAACGCAGACATGAAAAAGTCTGACCTACCATGACCAATGTCTTACCCTTGCATTAGGATGTGATCTTCGAAAGCATTACAAAGGGACAGAATTAGCTGCCGAAATATTGTGCGTGTGAAAAACATACTTTTCTCATGTTTTTATTAAAAATGATAAGTATTATTTGCTATCATTTTCTGACATTTACATGCTAACAGAGACATTTACATTACTCATTTACTGTCAGCATTACTGTGTACCACCCTATTTATATGCAATCTTTGGGCATATAGCTGCATTGAACTTAGCTGCTGTGTGCTGTATGCTATGTACAAAGGCATTGAAACGGGAGGAGGGATGAACAGCAGGAGATGACAAGCTTCCCTCTGAGGATCAGTGAGGAGGACAGGAGGTCAGTGTATGAAAGTATTTGTATAGGAGGCTAAATTAATATATAAGTATATTTGAGGATGGGGTCACCAAATGGAGCAAATCTCTTTCCCACCACCTAATAATGTTCGGACTCCCTTGGCTACGTGTCCTAATTGGTTGCAATCTAAAGATACAGCTGTGTGTGCTTTTGGATTACACGCAGCCCATCCCACTTTTACAAATGCATCTACGCCATCTATGCTGCATTCACATTTGAGCTCACACCTGGAAAGGGCCACTAGGTGCATTATATTACTCAGAGCAATACAAGGATGTAAACCAAGAAAGTACCAAATCTGTAATTAACCAGTGAAACAGTAGAGTTCAATATAACACACACAGGTCAATAGAGGTAGAGACAGCCAAAAGCTCATTTTCGGCTGTCTCTATTTAGAAAATACTGCCATTTAAAAAAAATAAAATTATGAATGGGTAAGTATGCCGATCAGAATAATTACCCATGCATTTCTTGTAAATGCCACTGCAGACTTGTTGCCCCGACCAAAGAGGTGAGTAACACTCTCTGGGGAGTTTTAGGGTTAGGCTGCGGGCAAGGGAGGGTTAGGGTCAGGGAAATAAAAGGGGAGGGTTACGGTTATAGTAATTGACTGGGAAGGTTAGGGTAATAGAAGGAGAGTCTTAGGTTCAGGCTGTAGGGAGGGGAGTCATAGGGTTGGGCTGCACGGAGGGAAGTCTTAGGGTCATGCTGTGAGGAGGGGAGTCTTAGGGTTAGGCTGCGGGTAAGAAAAAGTTAGAGTTAGGGTAATGGAAGGGGAGGGTTAGGGTAAGAGTTGTGGTTAAATTCATACTCACTATTCGCAACAGCGTTGTGTGTCTTCCGTGGATTGGTTGTATTGCCTCTGCATGGCAAAAGCAATCAATTTCACAGACAGTTTGCAAATGGCTGGGAGAGAACAGCCCTTTCCAAAAAGGGCCATTCGGAGCAGCGACTCACACCCCTGGAAAGATAATCCCTCAATACCGAGCTAGAAATATCCCTATATTTAACTTCTAGTAGTGGATTGCCATGTAAAAGTAGAGCTTTGAAGTTAATATATTTTCTTATTGGCTGTTGGAAGTCCATTATGAGAATTACTCACCACTCATAGTTCCATCATGGTATGTTATGCTGAAGTTGGAACTGGGTCCAGGTTCTGATGTGTTACCTGGCATTAAGTAACCTGATCAGGGAAATGAGTGACAAGGAAAGACTGGATGCCTTTGTCCCAGAGCCTAACACCAAGTGAGAATTATGGCTGTAAAAAGTATCAAACTGCTTTGCAAACATGGTTCTTCTATGGAAAACTTCTAACAGACCAGATAAAACTGCTGGAAAGAAACATTCAAAAGGTAATAAAAATTACTGTATTGCAAGTACAGTCATGGGAACCAACCTTTGTAGAACTTGTACCCTTTGTCATGTATGTGGTATTTATTTTTTCTTCATGCAACAATTCACATTAGAGAAAACAATGCAGACATAGACAGTGAGTGTGTCTGCATGTGCTGGGGACAGCGGTAGAGGAAAGTTCACCAGTTCACAATACATCACCACTACATCCACAGCAGTGGGTAGAACCATGAGCACATCTATCTCAGGGGGATACAGAATAGACTATATGCATGTTTTCTTTCACTTTGGTGAAAATTGAGACTCTTGTTCTTTGAGTCTTTGCTGCACTTATTCTTTGATTACTTTCCAGTGGTTCATGTCCAGAGACTGAAAGGAACACAATTCATGTTCCCAGTACATCTTCTGTTTGTCTTGGGGCCCAAACACCAAATCCAAAAGTGAAAGACAAACAAACGAGGTTATACTTTGTTGTGGAGCGGAATTAATACATATACTATCCAACTTGTTAGGCACAGATGACATTTAAGTCACTGAAATAGTGATTAATATGTGGCACAAACATAACAATCTTACTATGCCTCTAAGAGAACCGCTACTTCTAACGCATACATATAAAAACAGTTATCATGCAGTTCAATACTATAGCATGACAAGATTCTTGGCCTATATATCCCAATAACAACAATAGTTACAGTATGTATTAAACTTTGCCAAACTGTATCCACATTCCGATAGGACCGTTTTCTTCCAGCCAATTTTGAACTAGCTAGGATATTGATTGCTTATGCCTCAAACACGATGCTCCAAAAGGTAAGTGGCAAAATTAACCCCAACCATTCTCCTAATTCTAACCCTAACCCTCCCCTTCTATTACCCTAACCTTCCCTTCCCTGCAGCCATACCCTAACCCTCCATTCCCCGCAGCCTGACCCTAACCCTCCACTGACCGCAACCTGACCCTAACCCTCCCTGCCCCACAGCCTGACCCTAACACTAACCCTCCCTTCCCCAAAGTCCTCAGAGGGGTAACTCACCCTTCCCGGTGGTCCACTAAAGCAGCAGGTCCAGTGGCAGCTCGGATTTTATGCGAAAATGAATGGGTGAGTATGCGATAGGCATACTCACCTATTCAGAACAAAAAATTCTACATTAGATGGGTATTCGATATAGGGACAGTCGAAAAGGAACTTTCAGCTGACTCTATGTCGCAATACCATCTTTCTAATCAGGGACTTCCAACAAACGACATCATTGTACATTACTGAAATTGAAGAAACACTCACCATTCCTTCTACATAATCAAACATCCTCTTACAATCCAGTACAGTCACATTGACACTCACTTAATGATTACCAAGATCCCTAATTTCAGAAAGTATTAGCTTATTATATATTGTATTTATCCATCCTTGCTGTCCTATCCATCTTTTCCTCCAGAGACATGCACAGAACCCTTCTATAAGCTATTTTTTAAGTCTGCCTTTGGGCAGAGCACTGTAAAGGGTAATACATCTGATCTTGCGACTAAATCATATTATGTTGTGTGTGTGTGAAACTGGATTTTCCTCCATGGAAACAAAGCCCTTTACAAAATAGCAGATTCAAATATAGTTTGTGAGACAGAACACCTGTATATCTAAGACTAAGTTTTTATATACACCCTTCAAACATAGAAAATAATAAACGTGAAAGGAGATGTACTTTAATAGTGTCACAAAATGTAAAAAAAAAATGTCTTAAGAACAAAAACAATATGAAAACATAATACAAACAGCCTGTAACATAACACTGAGCTTAGAGAACAGCCAGGTATGCCATAAATATAACTGACAGTCATATTACATTTTGTCCTTGTTTAAAGTTTCAGAAAAGAAAACAGAAACAAAAATGTAGACAAAAGTTTATTTACACCATACAACATTTTAAATATTTTATACAGAGCTGCAGCAATGAAAGCCACCACGAGCTTCCAAGATAAAACTGCAATAATAAAGATGTGAAATATATTATTCATATAAAAGTGAGATTATTACTTTATTGCATTTAAAGCAATGAAGAACGTAGCTCAACAAACATTCATTTAATGACAAAAAGTTTGCTTTTTTATATTATAAAGTAAAAAGTGTAGTAATGGCCAAACAGACTGTTATAAATTTTAAAAACTGCATATATACATTGTGCTTCATGGTGAAGTTTTTTGAAAACTAAACCAAATGAAGCTGTTACAACATAAACTGTTGTTTGAGGTTGATCTATAAAGATTACCTTACAAATCCATTCCACGGGTACTTACAACACATGATGGTAAGATTTGTACACCTGGTTCTGCACTAGATTCCCTAGTGACAGTAGACAAGAAATAAAACAAAACAAAAAAAAACAAAACAAAAAAAAAACAAAAACAAAAAAAAAGAAACAAAAAAAAAGCCACTGACATTTGGCACATGAAGATCCTGGCATGAAGGAAAGTCACAAAAGTCCAGACGCCAGGCTTCGAACGTCTCTCATGTGTCAGTGCAAATCACTTGTTGTCTTAAGTCTTTGTATGCGGGTATGCTAAACCTCTGTTTGAAAATCGCCTTCCTGTACATCTAAAGGCAAATTCAGACATTTTTCCCATTCGGAGGGTCTGAGTTCTAAAGAATCTTTTGCTTCTGAATCTAATACATTTATTGTTGTGTAATGTTGATATTCACTTGTGTTTTTGTAACTGTCCCAAGGATTCTTGTTTACTGCTGGGTTATCCTGTGGACGAAACATATATGTATATATTAGCATACACAATAACTATACTCAAAACTCACTAAGGAAGCATAACAGCATTGATCTGAATATTAATTAGAAAATGTGTACATAAATACAAAGTTAAATAAAGATTGGGCTGGGTCCAGACTTAAATAAGTGCTTGAAATTACTGTAGTTACTCCTGGGCTAAACCATTTTGATTACAGGGGGAGTCAAGTTAATTGTATTCTTTGCATGCAGGGATATATCTTTGAATTGCTTACTGCACACAGATACTTACCAGCTTTACTATCACACTGTTATTTAGACTTGGGATAGGAAACATCACCTCTCAACTCTAATACTGTTTGCAATAGATGAAATGTGACTCCCCTGCAACCAACATGGTTTAGCCCAGGATTGACTAATTTCAAACACTTACTTTAGTCTGGATCCAGCCCATTATCTTTAAGCAAAGTATTTAAATTCAGCATGCAAGACCTGTGACCGTGTTCATTTCAGGTTAATATTTTGGTTAGCCTCCAGCCTGATGCTACTACATGCACAAAAATACCCCTTTCACACCGAGCTATGAACCCAGGAAAAACCCTGGTCGGGTGTCAGTGTGAAAGGGTCAACCCAGGTCTGTTGCCCTGGGTCTGCGACCCTGGCCAATACCAAGGTTATTCCCGGGATGGCCTGATCCGTACTGTGGTGTAAAAGGGGGAACCCAGGTTATTCTCACTCAGGTTCCATTAAAAATATGTAAATTGGGTGATGGAGGGTACTGTCTGTCTCTGCAGACATGGGTACAGTGTGAAAGGCTACAACCCAGGATTTGCCTGGGTTGTAGCTGCGGTTTGAACAACTGCAATACGGCTATAAGCCATGTTCATTTTCTCGGGGGAGACCCAGGTTTTTAGTGTGAAAGGGGTATGACAGAATGACTCTATGGTATCTGAAAGATAGAATATTACAGAGGTCTACGGTTTGTTGTAGTAACTCAGTTCTAGTCAACTCTATTTCTACTATGGCTGAATGACAGAAGTACGACTTTAAATATGCTGAAGACACTTGACCATGGGTTTATGTTTAATTGTACAAACTAATTGCCAGAAAAACTGTTCCTTTAATATACAATATTATACAAAGAGACATGTAAACAAACAATTATTATATGGAGACAAAATATTTTGACAATGTAGTATGCTTTAACATAACTTATGCAATTAACGCAATTATTACTGTAGAGAATTCCTAAAAATGAATAATCTATTATTATTTATTGATCAACATACATGAGTATATTTGTGACCAACATTTTTATTTATTTCTTTATATAACAAAAACCTCAGTACTTAGATAATGAAATGAGAGTTTTACTTATATTTAATTTCAGGGAAATCACAATGTCGTATTCTGAAGAACTGCCCAGGAGTCTCAGACCATGGCCTGGATTCACAACCCCGGTCTTAAAGACTGCATATACGCAGTATACGTAACAAAACGATACGTAGATTGCGTAAAATAGTTACTATGCATGCATAGTAGCTATTAATGGTAAATTAAGGACGTATGTGCAAGACATCCGGGGTTGTAAATCCGGGACCATATTTCTAAATACTACTTATCTTTCATAATTACAGTCATCTTTCTCCCACTCTATCTTATAGGTATCTGCTTAGAACAAACTAAGTACCTCTTTACTTTTTTATTTTATAAGCCACTCCACACACACTAGAAAAACTAGAGTTTTATATAGGTTACTAGCTCTCTGAATCTGCTTATTAAACAGAGTTCATATAAGGTTAAATTATCATAATCAATTACTACAAAGATATATAAATAAAATACTTGGAGTTAATTTGGCTTTATTGGTGTTGTCATAATATTGCTTTCTAACCAGAACTGGATTACAATTTCCCAGGCTCTATGCATAATGAATTATAAATGTCAATCAAACAGCACACAAGAAAAATGGGATGGACCAAATTTTAATTGATTTGGAATCTCATTGTCTCTAAAGATACAGCAAAAAGATCATTAACTCTGGAGTATATTGCATGTTTTTTTTTTTTTATTGTTACTAACATAATCTATGTTGGGTGTAATCACAAAAACAGCCATACAGCTGTCAAAATGTTAATTAAATTGTTTTTTTTTTTGTAGTTGAGAAAGTCCTATAAAATGCAAGATGATAAAAAAAAAAGTCTTTAAATTAAAGACAGCTCAGTGTATAATGTGTAAAACAAAACTTCTTTTAGCCTTTTTTGCACAGCGTATTATGCTGCCAGGTGGCATTTGGTAATGACTATTGATATTTAGTCATCAAACAGGAAGCCCTAAGATGTCTAGTACTATATATGCTAACCAACTGCTAAATTAAAGAATGTAGGACCGGGTCCACAATTCAGATCATTGTCACATTTACGCACACAAGGTGCATAAATGGCTATATGGAGGGGAGGACGCATGCGCCCTCCAGATCTTACACCTGTTTTACGATCATATATCCTATTGCAGAGAACTTAGATCGGATGGACCGCTGATGCACTCGTGGGACCTAAGGCTACACAAAAGAGGGGAGTGACAATTTGTGCATACTTTCTATACGGAAAGCACGCAGAAGTCTGGATCAGGTCTGTAGTTAGTTAATCAATGTAGTAAAATAGAAAACAATAACATAAAACTGTGGCCTTATGTAATAGATACAAAAACCAAAACAACTTCTTTAAAAATAAATATAATAAAAAGGAAAAGCTTTATTTACATATTTATTTAATATTTTAATTTAGAAATTGTGTCTGTTATCATTAGTTTTTGTAGTATTATCAAGAAGTGGTCTTCTGTCCTTGGGAAACCCTCTGCTATACTATAGATAATGTGAAGGTCCAATAATCCCCCCTCCCCAACAAAAATAAAACATCTAATTAATTATGGTACTAAATAAATTGCATTTCCCTGACTCTCTTATAAAAATGGATGAATTGCACAACCAAACAGTAAAAATGAGTGTTGGATTTGAGGGTGCGCACTTGTACACAATGGTGCACAATGTAACTTTGAAACATACATTATTTAATCCATATAAAACTGTAAGTATACGATACTTAAAATGATATATATATAATGTTTATAGCAGTTAAACTTACCATACTTCCAGTATTTGGTGTATCCCGAAATCTATCCAGAGTTTGAAATTTCTGGTTTAATTCCTGAAATAGCTCCATATGCCTCTTTCTAGTATGCATGACTTTCTGTAAAATAGAGGACAGTGTAATTTATTCTTTTTAGCAATTATTAATTGAAAACAAATGTTTTAAAAGAGCATATTGTTAAAAAATAATATAATAATAGTTAAAATGATTGAAAATAATTGTCTCCTTATCAGCAGCATAAAAACATTTTAAAAGACTTCCTATAATGTACAGTAGAAATCTGCCTTTTGCTATAGCAGCAGAGAGCTAATCTAACTGGTTTACTATGTACTAACAAAAGAACAAACATTTAAACTATACCAAGTTTTTAATCAAATATAAAAATGAGCACTGTCTTGGTAAATGCATTATTTCATACAATATAAATGCCATTTATAACCCTATTTGTTCTAACATTTATCAGCGTAATAGCAGCTTCTATAAAAAGTACAGTTGTACAGTTGATACAGTACACACAGGGCTAAACGCAGACCTCCATGCCTACAGTACAGTCTGCACTCCACTGTCACTGTCAGTGAACTACCCTGTCACTCCCCTCTCTCCTGCTGACAGTAGCTCAGTTATGCTGCCATAAAACAGCCCTAAATCTGTCATGCAGATCAGCGCTCCCTATGACTGCTGATCCGCACGGAATTTTTAAACTCTGTCCAAACAGTAAACATGAAAAAGAAAGACAGAAACATAGAAAGTGACGGCAGATAAGAGCCACATGGCCCATCCAGTCTGCTCAGTTGTTTATTTATAATTATACTGACCCTAGACCCCATTTACCCGCAATTTAGTTTGAGATTTAGGATATCCTTATATTTATCCCAAGCATATTTATACTGTTCTACTGTGTTAGACTCAACCACCTCAGATGGGAGACTATTCCACTTATCTATCACCCTTTCAGTAAAGTCATTTTTCCGTACATTTCCTCTGCATCTACCACTCTCCAGTTTATATCCATGCCCTCGTGTTCTATTACACCTCTTCCTTCCTCTAGCCGGTCACAACACTTGATATATTTGAAAGCTGCTATCATGTCCCCCCTCTCCCTCCAAGCTATACATGTTTAGTTCCTCCAGCTTCTTGGTATGTTTTATGACACATGCCATGGACCATTTAAATACTTCCCCCTGTCCACCTTATAAAGTTTAGGCAGGTGGAAGGGATGCGCCACTCTGATGGACAGATCTCCAGGTGTACTCCTGGATATTCGTACCGCGACATCTGACGCACGCATGCAGACTGACAGAAAATCTGACACAAGCAGCTTGCAGACTGACATTCTTAACTGTGAATCTGGTCCATAGTTATTATATCTACATATTCAGTCTGATGATGTTTCAATATTATGTTTCTACAAGTTACTCCAAGGGACAGATTTACTAAGCTGCGGGTTTGGAAAAGTGGAGATGTTCAACTAATCAGATATTGGCTGACATTCTCTATTATGTGAAAAGAAAGTGAGAGCTAGAATCTGATTGGTTGCTACAGGCAACATCTCCACTTTTCCAAACCTGCAGCTTAGTAAATCTGGCCTCATGAAGGGTGTAAAGTGACTATTTAAAAGTTCATGAACTGTCCAGACTAAATCTACCTTATTTAAAGGTAGGTATTTATGTTATGGTTTTAGAAGTCTCACATGTAAAAAGCATGGCTTCATTCATTAAGCAACAATCATTATCACTCAAAGGATTATTCCAATCCTTGAGATGGTACAAGCAAAGTATAAAAAAAATTCTGCAGTTCTTTTATGTATGTACACACATGCTAAAAAGATGCATTTCCTGAAGGATTAGGACTGGCAGGTAAGTACATTTGTTGCAGTCCAAAAGGTTTCCTTCTACCAGGATCTCACTATACTGAAGCATCCTGAAATACTCATTTGTGGTTAGTTTGATTTAATAGGCTCAGTTCCAAATGACATTATGTGTGATACATATACAAATCTGTTTGTTCTGCTTTCAGGCCAGATGAATTCTGGCCAATCAAAACGCAAGTGAAAGAAGCTGCCCACTCTCCACTACTCTTGTTGTTCTGATCCCACAAACTCCTCTTCCTGCGCCTAACTAAACTCTGCATGTTTACTCTTCCACAGCTGTGAGATATCAGTGCTCATTAAACATACAGTGGGCTAATAATGTACTTTGTATCAGCTGAGAAATCATATCAACATATTTGGTTTAAAGCACTTCAATTAAAATATTACTTTGATGCCCAAAATGCAAAGATTTACCAACCCTGGACTGGATCCACAGATGATAATGATAGCCCACTTAAGCACGCAAAAAGTGCGCAAGTGAGCCGTATGGACTGAAGGGCGCATGCAACCTATAGATAGAATAGATTTAAAGGGGGACTTCCGGGCTCAACCAAATTTGCAGTATCGACTCCCGCCCAGCTCCGCTGATTGCTAATAGTAATTTTCGAACTCCACGATCTACCCTCTGACTTTGTGGGAGAATTCCTAAAATCGCCCATTTGACTTGTCAATGGTACCTGATTAGCCAGACCACGAGTGGCCTATCTACAGACCAAAGGCCAAAATCTCCTAATGACAGGACAGCTCCATAGACAATGAAAAAGATCCACCTCCGCGGTGTGGCATTTATTCTTAATAAACACATACACAATGAATGTATATTAACACTAAGGCATGCGTTTCTACTACATACTCTGTGACTGCATTAATTATTTAGTAATTAGACTGAGTTTAAATTAAGAACCATACTCGTAAATGCTAGTGTTTACCACTATGCACCAAAATATCCAACTGTTCAGAGACCTGAACTCAGTTCCACTGTAACGAAGTGAACACATTTCTACTCTGTTTTGCTTTAATTAAATTATACTTATTTCCCCCAACAGTATTAGCACTGGGAAAATGACATCCTTGTACAAACAGACTTTGTCTCCTAGGTGAGTTCCACTGAAATTTTGTTTTCTTTTGACAATAAAAGTTAAATAACATTTAAACTGTCACTTTTATGACCATACTCTTGTGTTTAATATTAACTGATGCTGAGTTGGTCATTATTATTACTTGTGAATCTCCACACATCACAAGTAACATTAAAATGTGAAAAACACATATATAGTTGGGATTTGTATGCAAATCAGAATGTAGGGTTGATGGGTCAGGATGAACTAAATGAAGAAACAGAGGCACTGATGCAGAGTTAGGAGCAAAAGCCAAAATAGTAGTTTTGTGCTCCAGGACTGGCAGAGGGGTGCATATTAATTAATTATGTATGTTATTCACAAACACTAAACACATCAATTTACTGTTTAACTTGGACTTTCCCACTCTAAACTTCAGCTATAGCAGCATTTATTTCCCTCCCTGTGCAGTGAGACGTGGTTTAGCCAAGGTGCTAGTGTGCTATTAGGAGCAATTGTTCCGAACACTAAATCAGCTCTAATGTGATTATCCTTATTTATTGGAATCATTCATTCAATCACAATGTTCTTCTCAGAAAATAATGTCTACATAGTCATATAGGTTTTTCTACAGCTTAAAGTTACTAAATTAAAATGGAAATCATTTAATTAATAATTAAGATTCAATAATTAAGATTAAGCCAATTAGATTTTACATAGTTGTCAAATCATTGTAATTATTTTTGAATTCTGGATAAGAATTTACCAGACAAAGACTATCTTCAGTAACATTTGTTGTAAACTAAAACTTTAACAACATACACATAGCTGATACATGGCAATGTATGATGGACTTGCAGTTTCACAAATAAATTATATCTGACAATTTTACAAATTGGAAACTCACTCTGATTAAGGATAAATGAATTTGTACTATTGAGTACAAAAGAAAAATACAAATCAAAAATTGAGCAAATAATCAACAAAATTAAACTTCTACAAAGTTTTTTTTGAGGATATGGCTCCTTTTGGAATTGAGTACTGGAAAAGAGTTCTTCAGAAATGCATGTGGTTTTTCTGAAGCACCACGAAGAGGTTTTGATCCCTCTGCTCAATGCTCTGGAATCATTTCAAATTTTCAGAAGTATTCACGTGTTCTTTAAGTGTTATTCAAGAAGTTCTTTTTTCCCTCGAATAGGGATTTTTTTTTAAATTGAGACTGCTTTAAGTTATTCTTTTTATTTTGTCATTTTTAGATTAGATGATCATTCGTATTTAAAGTGTTTGTAAAAGTATCAGTTAAACTTTTAAAGCTATGTATTATAACATTTTTGTTAAGAAAAGGGATTAAAGTCCACATGATCTAAATGTATAAATATACAGCAGACAGCCCATTGTTCTCGGTGATAGTCAAATTCCTGATGCAAGTAATCCCGACTGAAGAAATACCAACCGACAAATATAAATCCCCTACAC
>WWET01000236.1:817475-828210 GCA_011038615.1 Limnodynastes dumerilii | reverse complement strand
TCCCTACACATAAAATACTGACAGTTAACATACATTATACTGAAATCCTGACAAATACAATCCTGACTTGAAATAATAATTTTAATGATAATTAAAATCCATTTTTATTGATACAATCTTTTACTAAACACTTTTCAACGACCATGCAGGTTTATTGGGTAGGGTTAGGGCTAGGCTGCGGGGAAGGGTATGGAGCTTAGAAGAGGAGACTTAGTGTTAGGCTACAGGAAGGTTATGGAGCTTAGAAGGGGAGACATAGAGTTAGGTTGCAGGGAGGGGACGGAGCTTAGAAGGGGAGATTTAGGGATTAGACTGCAGGGATGGGAGTGTTACGGTAAGAATTAGCATAAGGGTTGGGGAAATAGAAACTTTAGAAAATGGGACTACAAATGTCTTATTTCAAGTTATAACTACTGAAAAAAGTCAGAATCAAAATTGACGGGAATTTAATTTGTCGGCATTTCTTCCATGCTGGCATTATTATTTCAAGTCAGGATTCTAATTGTCGACATTTCTTCTGTGTCTGGATTATTATCATGTCGGCATTTTTAGGTGTCTGTATTAAAGTTGTCTGGATTTTATATGGGTCGGTCAATGACATATCGAGGGATTTTAGGTCTCGATATTTTTAACTTGTCAGGATTTTATGATTCGGGAAACTCATGTCAGTATTTCCTCCTTCTGGATTTCTTGCACTGAGATTTTGTACCTATTCCTGTTCCTATTTGTTGCTGGTCAAATAACACATTGGGTAGTCGAAAACATTTTTCAATAATTGTAGCAAATGAACTGTGGAAAAAAAAGGTTTTAACTGAACCATTAAGGTCATTAGCATTGTTTTCATTTCGCTGTCATTGAAAGCTTATACACTGGAGGGTTTTCTGATGATCATTGTACAGATCACACAATAATTGTCAGATAGCTATGACATCTTACCAGTGTGCAAGATCTCACAATGCTGCAGAATCATCTCAAGCTGCACTGCATCGTTAAATTAGATTTTTGGGAATTCCTAATTTTCAAGATCATTAATGCCTGCCGTCTGCTTCTACCTTCAGAGTGTACTGTTAAGTACTGAACGATCCCATGGTTAATTGTTTCTTTGTGGACTGTACAAAAATTAGATGCAGAATCGTGACTAATAACAGTAACAATGTCAGACTGTTGTGCCCAGTCTGTGTCTGTGTGCCCAGCTTAACTCAAACCGAGGTTAATTGGTCAATTTACCCATATTGGGCCAGACCCTGAACTAAGTACTCTAGCGTATTTATGCTAGCCGATGACGTCAAATCGGCTATTTGTATTTACTGCACATGCGCACGGCAGATGTTACGCCACGTAACGCTGAACGTATGTACCATCAGCGTAAGTACGAACAAAGGGGCGGGTTCATCCATATGTCACACATAATTACGCTTTGGAGGCGAGGTAGACATTTAAATTGCACAGTATGGGGCGGCTTAGGCCGTCACATACGTAAATCCATTATGTACGTCAGTACTTACACTATGAAAAGTTAAGGTAGGGTTTGGGCAGCGTAAAATAGCCAAAGTACGTACGAGCGAGGGGAGTGTCTAGAAATTACGCTAGTGTAAATACGCTACGCGTTCTAACGTAACTAGCCCGCAGGTCTGGATTTACCCCATAGAGACTTAGGAAGGTCAGAAATGTTATTAGTTATCTGCTGCATCCAGTTTTCATCTAGTACTTCATATCAGTCTTGTGGAACAGAGTTAGGGTGGTATCACATGGGAACAGTTTATAGTGCTCAGTTACTCAGCATCTTCAAAAGATCATCTCTGCTGTGACAAAGAGGAAAGTATCCCCTTCTATTCAGTGTGTCAGCACAGGAACAATTGAGCTCCATCAATGCTAGCACTTTCCCAGCTGAGCGACAACAAATGTGAGTAAATTGCATATTGTGATTTCACAATGAAAAAAAAATGTTCTCAAAAGAGAGGTTGAACTTTGTGATTAGTAAATAAAAAAATGTGCCTTGCAGCTGTCAATGTCTGTCACAAAAACACCAGTTGAGATGCCATTGTATTATTTATTGAATGGTATTGTATTAGTTCTTACCTGACCTTTGGAAAAGAAGTAATTTTATTAAATGTAAAAAATCGGCATTGGCATAAACAAAAAAATTAAAAACACCCAAAAAACTGAATCAATTTGGATAATTTTTCTCATTTACTTTCTAATTCAGTAATATAGCATTTCTCCACCAACAGATATGTAATTAGAATAGTATAACTATTACTTTAATTGAAACTCCCAAACTTTGCCTCTGAAACTTTGTCACATGTACTGTAAATGTTTCCATCTTGTAGCACAAAGCCAGATGCTTCTTCTTTATCTTAGGACCAGATCCTAAGCTCTGTGCAATTAACACAGGCACAGAGGTCAAGCAGTCCGCACGGAAAAGGGTAGTGAACACCCTGTCACTACCCTCTTTCATGTAGCGTTTAAGGCAGCCTTATGTCACATGTGTGAATAATTTTTTACAAGGGTAGGTGCTCCCAGAGCTCCTCTCCTCTCCATCATCTGCCCTTTGTCATTTATGTATCTTCTTCATCATCTCCCCCCTCCTCTTCTTCATTTCTGTACCATTCATCATCTCCCCCTTCTCTCCATCATCTCCCCTTTGTCATTTCTGTATCCCCTTCATCATCTCCTCCTCCTCTCCATCATCTCCCTTTTGTCATTTCTGTATCCCCTTCATCTCCCCAATCCTCTCGATCATCTCCCCTTTGTCATTTCTCTATCCCCTTTATCATTTCTGTATCCGCTTCATCATCTTCCCTCCTCTCCATCATCTCCCCTTTGTCATTTCTCTATCCCCTTCATCATCTCCCCCCTCCTCTCTATCATCTGCCCTTTGTCGTTTCTTTATCCCCTTCATCATCTCACCCCTTACCTCTTCATCAGCTCCCCCTCCCACTCTTCATCAGCTCATTCTCTTTATCATCCCCCCATTCATCGTCTTCCTATTCTCATCATCAGCTCCCCCTCCCCATTATCATTTCTATATTCACTTCATCATTTTCCCCCTCCTCTTTATCTGCCCCCTCCCCATTCTCTTCATCATCTTCCCATTCTCATAACCTCCCCCTTACTATTCTCTTTATTATTGCATCAACCCCTTCATCATCGTTTCCTAACCTCATCATTTCCCCCCTGTGTTATCCCCCTCCTCCATCATCTCTCCAATGTTGTCTTGTCCTATCAGATTATATAATTGAGTGAGCAGAGTGCAGACAAAATACCTACCTGTTTTGTCCTGCACAATTCTTCTGCACTCTCTGCGGCTCTGATCTTCTAGCCATGCCTGTGATGTCATGACAACACACGCATGTAGCTCTGCAATCAGGCTGCAGGAGTCCGGCAGCTGTTAAATCTCTGATGGTCTGCCGACTCCAGGCGCACTGATTACCACTCAGTGTGCCTGGAGCTGGCAGACTGGCTGCACCGCCCTCCCTACGCCACTGGGTGCTCCCTAGCACTAAAATTAGCATTCAAATCCACAAATGAAATTCCAAATCTTTTTATACAATGGTGGTGAACTGTAGGAATCACAGAGAACCGGATCCAAATTTAAAGAAAATGACATACAAAGCCTCGGAAATGGAGACAAACATAGGGAATTTCTGATCCACAGTGCTGTGCCCAGGTAATATGTGAATGGTCCATGCTGTGGACCCTACTTAAGCAACTCTGTGCATGCAAAATACTGAATCGTAGATAAGGACTAAACCCAGCCCTTACTGTTCAATATAAATGCATCAAGCATCAAATGGCTGCGTTCCATTGTGGAAGTATTGGTACATAAGTCAGCTCTCTTTCTTGTAATTTGTGTATTTTTTAGACACATTGGGCTGGATCCAGACTTAAGTAAGTGCTTGAAATTAGTTATTCCTGGGCTAAACCATGTTGATTGCAGGGGAGTCATATTTCATCTGTTGCAAACAGTATTTGAGAGGTGATGTTTCCTATCCCAAGTCTAAATAACAGTGTAATAGTTAAGCTGTTCACTATCTGTGTGCAGTAAGCAATTCAAATATATATCCCTGCTTGCAAAGAATACAATTACCTTGACTCACCCTGCAATCAACATGGTTTAGCCCAGGAGTAACTTAAGTTCAAGCACTTACTTTAGTCTGGATCCAGCCCATTGTTTTTAGAATGGGAAGTAGCGGAATCCCTGCACCTAGCAACAAGTCTTAGAGATCAGAATGCCGCCCTGCTGACATATAAAATTTTCCCCTAACCCGGCATGCAGTCATCGCCTTGAAATGCTTTTTCCGAAATACAGACAGCCGAAAACTAATTTTTGTTTGTCTCTATTTTGAAAAAGCGCTTATGGGAAAATGTTATTAATGAATGGGTAAATATGCTGATCGGCTGCAGGGAGGGAAGTCTTAGAGTTTGGCTGTGGGAAAGGGAGTCTTAGGCTCAGGCTACAGAGAAGAGATTATTAGATTCAGGCTGCAGGGAAGGGAGGGTTAGAGTTGGGGTAACAGAAGGGAAGGGTTGAGTAGGAGTTGGGGTAACATTAATTTTCACCATTCGCCACTGCATCTTCTTTCTTCAGTGGAACGATTGCTTCTTCTCTGCGAGGCAGAAGCAATCAATATGCAGTACTCAACTGGCTGGGAGAAAACGGCCCTTTTGAAAAAGGGCTGTTCTCAGCGACAGCTCACACCCCTCCAACCCTTACCCTAGTACTAACCCTAGCCTTCTATTACCCTATCCTTAACCCTCCATCTCCCGCAGCTTAACCCTAACCTTCCCTTTTTATAAGCCTAACTTTAACTTTCTATTTCCCCCAGCCTAACCCTAACCTTCCCCTTTTATAAGCCTAAACTTAACTTTCCATTTCCCACAGCCTAACCCTAATCTTCCCCTTTTATTACCCTAACCTTAACCCTTCCCACAGCCTAACCCTAACCTTCTATGTGCTGCAGCCTCCTCTGCCCCCACAGCCGATCCCCAGAACCAGAGTCTGTTGCTAATAGGAAGGGGTACTTTAGTGAAACGGGGCCTTCCGCTATAAGTTCCCACTGCAAAAATTTGCAATAGAAATATTTATAGTATATCAGGAGACTTCGAGACATTACAGGAGAGATTGTAATTATGCTTCCACCTATTGCTGGTCAACCTCTGGCTTGTTTGATCATCTCCTGATTGGCTCATTTCCTTTCTGCAAGTTTTATAATGGGTGCTATAAATATGATTTCCCTTATTACACCCTCAATTGAATTTGCTTCAGGAATCCCAGCTGGTCCTTATAATAACATTTATTTCCTGTAAGACTGATTTAAGGTCAGTAATGTTTTCTACAACTTGACATCATTGTATTAAGAAAATTGTTTTTATTATAATTACTCTTTTCCATGCATGTTTTTATCTGCATAATGCAAATATAGCACTTAGAATGTATAATATGTATTGCAGCTAAAAACCATGGTGTGTGTTGGATATAACTATGGGGAACATTGTGTGACTTCATGAAAAATGTATTTTTTTATTTTTTTTTTATAATAGTCTAAGAGTACATTATATTCACATGTTTGGTATCTATTACTGCTGTAACACTGAATAAAATATTTGAGTTTTTAAAATGATGAATTAACTATTCTATTCAGCCCAAGCTAAGCAGAATTATTTGTTGAAATATCTGCAGTGCGTTCTGCAGTCACCATCTTCCACATGCAGCAGTGAAGAACAACGTCAGACTTAGGAACCTTAGCAACAGTTGCCATAGCGAACATTCTGTTAGGAAACATACTGCAGCTCTAATAAAATGATCCACAGTGATTATTCATTGTTCACTCTCGGCATTTGTAATTGGTTTCTTTTGTTGATTTTTAATGTAAAAGTGTATTATTTTGTATCTCTATTGACTGATAATGTTTTTATATTTTGTTTGGTAAATGTTAAAATATATATGACTACATCAAAAAGACAAAGCAATCTTAAATAACTGTATTTTGCCATTGCCTCTGTATCAATGTGGTTCATGTTAACAGCATACAACAATGTATTTTTCTACCAATGTCAGTGTGCACTATTGCTAATAATTATTTTTGACTTGGTTTAAAGCATATTTTTTTCTTAGCAATCACAAAAACCTTGATGCTTTAATTGTGCAATTAATTCGCATAAGCAATGTCTGCAGTTCAAATGATTTCATGTTTGTTGAATGATTTATAGACCTTAACGAGATAGAAACAATAATGGTATAATGTACTACATGCTATTTTCCTTACAGCTGGAGCTGTACATTTATGCTTTGTGCTTCATGCTTTATATGAGTTATCATGCCTCATCAAATTGTTGTTGTTTTTTTACTGAGCAGAATATATTGTGTAAATCGTAATCAAAACAGCAACTATACATCGCAAATTCAGCATTTAATCATCTTTGTCTATCAGTCATAGCAAATGTGCACTGATTTCCACTGGACAAACAAAGATAGACAGCAGTTAGGAAGAGTAAACAATTTTCTAACAATATTTTATTTTCCAGAGTTAGACTAGTTTAAAAAACAAAGTGATGAAGAAGTAATATTCTCAATATAATTTCTTGCCATGCTTGTCCATTCACCCTATACAAAAGGACTTGAATTCTGCTCTAGCTGTCAACAAATGGATTGATTCCAATAGCATAAGAGCCCAAACTTGGAATTCCTTTTAATTAGCTGGGCTCTGAAGTGAAAACTTTAGTCATTCAGATTGTCTAATTTTTAATAAAACTTTACCCACCAATTGAATTGGAACAGCACACAGTGTGTCATAATCAACACACAAAGATCCCAAGGGCTACTAAAATGCGGAAGAGTAAAAATGGAGATGTTGCTCATAACAAACCAATGAAATTCTAGCTCTCACTTTCCTATTACATACTAGAGAATGTCTGCTAGGATCTGATTGGCTACTGTGGGAAATATCACAATTTTTCCTTTTACACAGTTTAGTAAATCTAGCCCCATGTCTGGTTAATTAGCTGTAGCTCACACAATAAAAAATACCCTATTTCATTGCAGATGGAGATCGATACTTATAGAAAACTGTACCTGAATATATGTTATCCCTCTATATGGGAAGAGAATGGGTTATCCCTCAACAATATTTCAATTCACACATGTAAAACTGATATGCAAAATCTGTATATATAGTTAAAACCTGACCAGTTTAGAGTTGTAATATATTTTGTTACCACTAGATGGCGATGATCAGATTAATGTACAATTTACAATGAGAACATTTCTTTGGAATTCTCTCTTTGAAGGAAAGATTTAAAAAAGTTTCAAACTGATATAGATAAGATTTTACATTCTATATAAAAAATAAGGCTAAGATATGGTTTTTCATTGCAACTTTTAAGCTACACTAAAACATCTGTAGTTTATGTCATACATTTGGCCATTAAAAAAAATTGATAAGAATTAGTTGGAAATCATAGTAAAATATTAAGACAAACAACTTAAAATAAAATTGTCTGCATAAGACTAAAATAGATCTAGAGCTGTTCTTTACATATCGAGACAGACTTAGAACACTGTACAAAACTACATCAACTGCAGCCTTTTTTAAAAGATACTTTTATAAAGAATGACAGTGAGGAGGACACAGAGAAGGTTAGTGAATTTCTTCTTTAGAGCCTAGGCCCTAGTTTATAACCATTTTTTTTTTAAGGAGAATTACTATTTATATAAAGTTTGCAAATGGTGAGGGCGGAGCTCCAAACTGGAACCAAATTCTTGCCCCCCCCCCCACTCCCCAACAAAAAAAATGTTCTGACGCCCCTGTTTGTGATAAAACACTGGATTGGATCAAAACTACCAACAATGGGCATTTTGTGACCACTTGCATTGGAATAAGCCTAGTTATGTGAGCAGGTGGGTCAATGTCACAAATGGGAAAAGTTCTGTGTTTTAATTTACATAAAGCATGTGCTAAGGAGCTTCCATGATATCAATTCAACTACTAATACTTCGCCAAGCGCAAACAAAATGCAATCTGACAGGAAGTCTGTATCCAATCTATTGTTGTTTAATACCTGTACACCAATATATTATGTGTACATTTAAGTTTCATTATTATCGGCATGCCAAAAAAACTTCTCTTTAAAAAGTTTACTATTTTCAAATAGTTTTTTTTATTTAAAATAACTGTTAGGGACACACAGAGGTTGTGAAGCTATAAGACTCTAGATGTTCTAACCGCCCAGGCGTAGCAGATACCATGATGAGAGTTGTAGATTCACAATATCTGCAGAGCTATAGCTGGCCTCCACCTATCATACACCATGTGATTATGGTTGTCATGGTAAATCATTAATAGCACTATGTCTTCTTATAATTACTCTGGACAGTACTCACGCTTCAGAAGCAGCTGCTTCTTCAGAACAGTCTTTTCCGAAATGACCTATGACGCATGCGTACTAGGTCATTTATGCAATCTATGTACCATTGAGTATATTGAGTACGTGCGGTCTTTAAAGAATAGAAAGAGGCGTGCCACGGCAGATTTAAGAAGAGTGGGAGGTATGGTAAGGAGACGGGAATGGCGGGGTAGGGGAAAGAACGTTCATATTCTCCTTCTTTATAGGAAGGGAAGAGGGAGGTGGCGGGGGAGGGAGCTTTAAGATAGGTGCAGATACATGCTTATATATATATGGTTATTTGCACCTTCTTTATGCTTTCATAAGTGTGAATACGGTCCTATATCACTGGACATGTAATCAGCACAGATATCTAAAAGTCATGTTAAATAAAAAAACCTGTTAATTAAACAATATTTAACAATTGTTTTTGCTTATTGAAATATTAAATTTTTCCTTAAGAAACAGAATGCAAAGTCATTAAATACATGAAATTATTAGAATTATGAGCACTAGTATTGGGAAAATGAAAGGTGTAGTAATCAAAAGGATGTACTATACTAATTATTTTACTTAAGAGTCTGACTGCAGCAGTCAAACGCAGAATTCAATCAAGTGTCATAGTACACTATATATATATACAGTTTATAAGCACCTATCTCCTGAACCAAAGCTCAGCAGGTGAATAACTCAAATTGATGGTTTCAGTGATTACTATTTGTATAGAGATTGTGGGCCAGATGCAGAATTGATGTAAATGGGCCCCTGAACTGAATCTCTTACCCCTCAAGGTGTGTGGAAATGTGTGGATAAATGGAAAGGATCACAGTAAGAGGGAATGCCTCTACTATATGATGGTTAGGAAGGAACGGTCACTTGCAAACTCCGCGCAGCCTTTCTGTTGGAAGTGCCATTCACAATAAGTTTGTATGGTTCGAAATGTGCTCCAATTTAGTAGCAAAGATATTGACACAGATGCAGAATGAAAAAGAAGCCACTATGTAACCGAAAAGCATGGGAACTGTGAGGAAGAATCTGGCTTACAGCACATCACAGTCAAGCACATATCTGTAAAAATCACATGTATTTTGCAAATAAGTAATAAAAAAAATCCATGAATTATTAGTTATTTAATATATCAACTTACTTCAAAGTCAAGGTCTGAATATCGTGATTTTCTTCTCTATTGTTCAGGGGGAAACAAAAAATGAAGAAAAAATGAAGAATGGTATTAAATATTGCTGACCAATTTTAAGCATAGGCATGAAGACATATATAACCACACAGGCACTAAACATTTACTTTTGTACAAACTATGCACAAGATCTAAACGTAACAATCAAATATACTGCTCAAAACCTTGAAAAAGACATTACATGAAAGCGTTTGGTGCTTGTCTCCTTTCCACGGTACTTAACCTGCATTACTGGATGGGCGTTGACAAGAATCTTAACTATTTATTCGGTCTACAAAACTAAAGTAAATTGTGTTAAAAGGTCCAGTTATCACAATGAGTTATATAAATAAAAATAGAAGAGTGTTTGTTGCAAAATGACCAAGTGTGAGCAGGTTGTCTGGAAAATTAGCATATAGGGGTATTAAGGGGAACCTATAGATGCTGCCAAGATGATTCACTACACATGACTCAGTGGAAAGTTCCCTATCATTTGATTTTGACCATATTGGCAAAAACTTGTAAAATGTTAATCGGCCTGTCAAACCTCCACATATGCTCTGTGGATAAAAACACTGTCCACTTGGAAGATGACATTTCTGTCAGGTAAGACATTCTGAAGTATATGGCAAAGACATCCCCCTTATCATTAAGTAGAGATCAGCATTTGACAAAATAAATAATGCCTAATATGACTGTCAGTTATCTTCACCATTCCATAAATGATATATTGTCTTACTTTTATACAACAAAGTTACTAATGTACATTGCCAAGTGATCAATATTTTTATTAAATCATCTCCTTATTCCATTGGTTAATAATTACACTCTGTTATTCTGTAGTTAATGATCCTGACTTTCCTAGCACACTGAAATAATAAAATGTTTTACTATTTATTGTCATTTCCCTATGCTGAGTATGTTTTATCTGCAAAGTTCCATTCTCTCAGACATTGCTGTTTATAAAACAGTTGTTAATATCTTCTTAGTGCAGACATTCAGCCTTTACCTCAATTCTATAGAATAGCTCTGAATAGGAATGCTCACTTTGGGCTTAATCCAGAAGAACGCCCGCCGTCGCTCGGACAACGGGCGTAAGATCGGCTTTGCAGCCGATCTGCGCATGCACCGGGCAGATGTTGCCCGGCGTTGCTACGGCAACGCCCGATCCTGGAT
>WWET01000236.1:788230-816393 GCA_011038615.1 Limnodynastes dumerilii | reverse complement strand
CAGTATGCAAAAATCTGCACGTAATAAGCATCTGCTTCTTAGGTGTGAATCTGCCGTCCTGCACTAGCTTCCATACAGTAAAGGGCTGTCAGTACTCCATACTTCCCAACTGTCCCAATTTCCGAGGGACAGTCCCGATTTCGGTGCACTGTCCCGCTGTCCCGCCCATTGTCTTGTTTGTCCCGCTAAGCAGAGAAATTATTTTTTTTTTTCATTTATTTGAGCTGCAATTTGCCAGTTGTCCAGCAGGTGGCGCTGTGACGATCTGGTAGAGGAGGCTCCGCACGCAGGAAATCACCTCTGCAGAGTTCCTGAGTGTCACTGTCTTCAGCCAGTATCCAGCATGTCTCCCCTGCTACCACAACCTGCTCTGGACTGGTGAGTGGCCTGGAGGCCCCTACCCTATGCTTTGCTTGTCCTATCTGCATGGGCTGTGGAGGGATACAGATAGTAAAAGGACCAGGGAGACTAACAGCCATAATAAGGGGCAGGTGAAGGCTGGCACTGTCAATGGGGGGCAGATGGAGGCTGTCAATTGGGGGTAGACATCACATTTGAGGCTGGCACTGGAAATAGGGTGGCGGGTTTGGCATGGCAATAGGGGCAGACATGGAGGCAGGCACTGGCAATAGGGGGCAGAAGGAGACAGGCACTGGCAATTGGGGGCAGATGGAGGCTGGCACTGGCAATAGGGGGCAGCTGGAGGAGCCGCGTAGGAAGAGGTGAGGTGAGGTGAGGTAAGTGAAAACACATGATGGGGGCTGGTGATAGGTGTATGCATGTTAAAAAAAAAATCCAGGGGGGGGGGGCCCGCATATTTTCAGTCCTGGGCCCCACAATTTCTGATGGCGGCCCTGAGCACACATGTAAAAAACAACTTTTATACATATTGGGAACATTTATTCATTATACCCATAACAACTTTCATGAAAGAATTTTATGTCTTTCCCCTTAAAATACTGGTATGAGCTATTACATAATCTCTTGATGGGAATCATAAGAGTTATCAGTAGCAGTTATATATGGAACCATAAAATGTTAACATATCATATGATATTTATACAACATACAGCATAATGCGCCTGATCCTCACTTAGTAATGTTAGGGGACTTACACAAGTCTCTTAAATCCTAAATCCCCTAAACAGTAACAGCTGCACACGTGCACCAGATGTTACACTACGGATCTCCTAGTGAAAGGGACTCTATTCTGTATGTAGGAGATCCATATAAGGGGGGTGCACTTGTTTATAACAAGCCTAATCCTCGAGAGAGAGACGGGGATAGGCATGCTAATTAATCGGCAGGGGCTGCGATCAGCAGTTTTGCACGGATCTGTGTTCGGAGACGTAAGGTTTTGAACACATATGGACACACCCCTGTCACTCCCTTCTTCCATGTGGAATTCCAGATCTCTGTGTGTAAGGAAGATACCGGTATATAAAACCCATTGGGCTGGATCTAGACTTAAGAAGGAGCTTGAAATTAAGGGGCTGATCCAGAGCTACTGCGTAATGCGCATGCACCGGGCAGATGTTGCCCGGCGTCACTATGGAAACGCCCGATCGTCCATAGTAGCGCCGTAGGGACGCTGGAGGGGACGTCCCCCAGCGTCCCTACGCTGAAGTTAGTGTAGGGGGCGGGAGGGTAATGAGGCTGGGAGGGCGGCGTTAACGTACTAACGCCGCCGTCATAGCGTATCAACACTCCCTTACGCCGGCTGAAGTTAGGGTAGCCTTCAGCCGGCATAAGGGAGAGTTAATACACTCCTACAAGGGGGAGTGTCGGGCCAGAGCAGCGATGTTACGCTGAGCGCTACAGCGCTCAGTGTAACATCGTAGCTCTGGATCAGGCCCTAAGAGAGGAAAGTTACTCCTGGGCTATACCATGTAGATTTCAGGGGGACTTATATCTCACTGTTGCAAACAGTATTAGAGTTGAGAGGTGATGTATCCCAAGTCTAAATAACAGTGTAATAGTAGAGCTGGTCAGTATCTGTGTGCAGTAAGCAACTCAAAGATATTTCATGCAAAGAATACAATTAACTTTCCCCTGAAATCAACATGGTTTTGCCCAGGTGTAATCTTCCTTTCTTTAAGTCTGGATCCAGCCCATTGTCCTGATTTCTGTAAGATGCTACAAAACTACCGATCTAGAAATAAGTGTGGATTACTGTAAAAGGGAAAAGAAGTGTCACCTGAAAAGACTGTTTTAACTGGGAGGATTTGAATTTACAACTTTGAAAATCACAGAACAGTGAAAAACAAACTAAAATAGCTTTGTAAAAAAATTAAACTAAAATGAAGCAGTGTAGTAATTTTGTAAATAAAAATATTTTCTTAGAAAATGGAAACGAAAATGATTAATTGCATATATACTCTATCACACTTAAGCCACTCTTTAATATTTAACATTAAAATAAGACAAGTGCTAAAAATTTGTTTACAGTATTATGTGTTTTTGCTTTCAGTGATCTATTGAGCTTTGTTGCAAGTCTGTGTGATACATTTATGGTGAAATTGGAAAAGTAATCCGGTATGGCTTATAAAACTCACACACAATTTACCCTGAGTAGTATATAAGAAAAATAACATATTAACTAAACTGAAATACAACTTTGAGGACTTTCTTGATATCATGTGTGCTGTTATATTGTATTACAGTTAATGCAGTTACCCTTGGGAATATTTTGACATTCAATTAGTAATGATTGGCGGATTCACAATTAAGTGCGGGTATGCATGTATCTGCACCTACTTCTCCGGTCCCGTCCCCCACCTCACCCCCATTTTTAGGTGGCTAATGACACTTATGAGTGCCATAGGCTACCCTAACTAATCGTTAAATATGACTATGCATGTGCACTAAATATTTTATTCAATATACGCACCTAAGAAGCTGCTGCTTCTTAGGTGTGAATCAGGCCAGATGTACTACAGAAACACCTAAATCACTACTTTTCTTTCACACCCCATAGCATATAAACCTACCCTGGTGGCAGTGGGACTAGGACAATGTAGTGAATTGATAGAGCTAGAATTAGAGCTAGGTGTGTGTCCCTGGAGCACCGGACATTGTGCTCCAATAGGTAAGTCTAAAAACTAACCCCACCTCTTCCCCTAATTCTGACCCTAACCCT
Source organism: Limnodynastes dumerilii (assembly GCA_011038615.1). Lineage (NCBI taxonomy): Eukaryota > Metazoa > Chordata > Amphibia > Anura > Limnodynastidae > Limnodynastes > Limnodynastes dumerilii. The sequence continues at coordinate 813,254 of WWET01000236.1, read as the reverse complement.
TCCCTTCCATTACCCTAACCCTCCCTTCTCCCTAGCCTGACCTTAATCCTCCCTTCCTAAGAGCCTAACCCTAACACTAAAAGTCCCCGGAGAGGTTACTCACCTCTCCAGAGCTGTTAGCAGTGAGTGTGGCAGGTCCGGCAAAAATGAATGGATGAGTATGCCGACCGTACGCATGTTGGGTAAGATATGTAATGGTAATCGCACAGTGTTCAAAATCGTACGGAGTTGAAAAGCCGTTACATGTGATCCACCATTTCATATGTGGGCTTTCCGCATGCAGAGACATGCCTGTAAGTGCAAAAGGGGTGCAGGGATGTGCACGTAAAATATATTTACACCAAATATCATTTTTCTACATATCTTAGTAATAATTGCACCTACAATTGTGTTTATACAGGCAGACAGTGCAAACTATCAAGTAAATGTAGGAAAATAGACGTTACAAACCTCTAGAGAGCTCATAGATATTGTTGAACCCGTTTCACTCCTCGATAATCCTGCACTGTCATCCATCTCTGAGGCTATGAAGTTCTTTACTGCTGTGCGAGGCTCATAAGGAAGGCTCTGCATGTGTTCTTGAGATAGAAGATGCTGATCTAAATTTATACCAAATTGTTCCATTACAGCGGGATTCATGCTAAACTCAGGATTGACTTTGTAGTGTAATAGTCTGTCATGTGGCAAAGTATCCATCGCTATGTTCATTTTATTCTCATCTTTCATCTGTGACTGCATGTTCCCAGAGCCTCTTGGCATTACAATATAGTCACTCTCCATCATTCGGTCCTGAGGGTGGACCATATCTATGTCTCCGCCTCTAAGGTTGTCATCTGTGCATAAGTACACAGTTCGTCTTAATTCGCTATTCTCTTTTTTTAAACACTGGTCGGCCATCTCTCCCATACTCATAGGCATGTGCAAAGCAGATGGCTGTTGTATAATAACTTTAGAAATGATGTTTCCTGGCAATGTGGAATAGCTCATCCCTTCTGTGTTCAGACCTTTTTCATCTTCTTCATCATTTAGTGAAATTCTGGAGAGTGTTCCCGTGATTGTAGCAGCTCTGCAGGGGCCAATGTCCTTGTGTAAAACTGCAAATTGAAAAGTATGACATCTCCATTAGAATTGTGCACATATAATTTGTAGCATATAAACTGCTATCCCCATAATATTTTGAATTAAAATGTTCTTACTGAAAAACATTCAGGGATACACTGTTAGCGTACATGAGTATGTTTGATCACATTTGACATTTAATCTTCTGTTCATAATTGACTTGTCTGCAATGTTTATTCAAGTAAAACACTCAATTGTCTATACTCATGTCTTTCAAGTGATCCACAAGGCTCTAAAAAATTAAATTGGTAAAAATCCTAATTGAAAAACTACTGAAATATACGGATTAATAAAATTAATTAAAAAGGCATCAAAATTCACCTTCCAGTGCAGAAAGCAAAGCTATGATATTTCTTGCTGCTTGTATCCTTCTCTAATATACTTTCAAGGGCACGAACACAGTGAATAATATATGCTCAGATTTAATATCCCAGGTGACGAAGATGCCTGAAAGTCTGATGGCCTGAAGAAAAGGACTATTGTTGTGAATTCTGAGCAGCAGTTAGTAGCCACAGGGACACTGCTAGTCACAACATACTTCATTACTTCCCACTTGGGCATGGTAAGTATTCATTCTCCTGACTTCTAAATATATACAAGACTGCTTTAATATTAGGTCTCTCTAATGAACAAACGCAGCCTTTATCAAAGAGAATTTAAGAAGAAATAAAGCGGTTTTCATGAAGGAAAAGATGCAGTTTGACATAAAAAGACAAATATTTTTTGGTCTGATCATTCTCATGCCTTTTTCTAATGCAATTGGAATGTTAAATGCTAATGCAATGGTTCAAAATAGATGGTTAATAGACAGCCCCTAACAACCCCCTGGACTTAGACATTAGCCGTGCCTGATGCAACTGTTTTGCTGTAAATTATGCCCAATTACGTCTGTGTTTGGATCTGGATCAAGTGCACTTGTGTGAACAAGCTCCCTACTGAGCATTGGCTACATTTCTCCAACACTTTCCTCCTTGAAAACACCATGGAGAATGCAAGCAGATGTTCAGTGACTTGTGTTAGGGTCTGGTACACATGTAATTGTACGAGCATGAGTAGCACAAAATCACACTCAGACACTCTACGCCTTCTGGGGTAAGTTCAGATCTGGATCAGCCACTGGATCCAGGCTTCCGTACAGGAAGTCCTTACTCCACTAATCCGATGGTGGGGCACGTTACTGCGCTCGCATATAACGGGGATAATATAAATTCCAATTGTACAGTAAGGACATGGTAAGATGTCTGCATTTTAAGTGAGGACGGCTCAGGAATTTTAAGATAGGTTCCATGTACAGTAAGTCCGTATGTGTGAGAGGAGAAAGACTGAATCCAGTGGGGTTCCGGCACTAATTTCCTGTCCAATGTCAGTTTACATTGTCAAGCCAAGCACAAAATGAGCTTAGGACACCAGCAGCACCAATGTCAGGTAGTCAGAACTGCAGCAACTGTAAGGTTGAAGAACCATAAAGCACTAGTATGGGAAAGGTAGCGCCAGTGTATCATTATGTACTGACACTAAAGTATCTAATAAGGGTACTGTGCATAACAACTGTACATACATCAGTGCTTAATACATCATTCTATAATTGCTTTAAACTGAAAACATACATGTTGTACAAATCAATTGGTATATTTTGCTAGCAATTCTGAAATCTAAATCAGGTGTGTGTAACTCTATACATGACAAACTTTTAACTATGCTGTGTAATGGTTTTCCAAATGTAATACAGAATGGCAAGAAAATGGATACTCGCTATTATTCAGCTTACATTTAAGTGACATCTTTTAAGGCTCCCACTTCAGCTATAAAGTTACTTTATTTAGGAGAGTGCTTTGAAAATAATTACTTATTCATTTTGCTTTTCTCTCCTGCTTTGTGTAAGTGATGCTCTTAGTTAACCATAGATAGATATCAATTCATTGTATGTTCATTGAAGCGAAAAAATATTTCTGTTCAAGCAAAATTAATGATTCCCCCGAGCAACACTTTGTAACTTTTAAACTACTATTGAGCATTCAATTCCATTGTACAGAAGGTGTCCAGAAATGTTTATGTAATTGTGTAGTATGTAATTTAGACTGTTAGCCCCAATGCTCCAAACCTTCAGTAATTGTTTGAGGTGCTCTTCAAATAATCAACATAGCATTGCGTATGGATGTCACTCACAAGACTTAGATTCAGAAAGTATTCAGCCAAACCAGCTTATATTTATTCAGGCCCAATGTATACCACCGAAGTTTCAATCACAAATAGTGATTTTCCTCAGGATATATATATATATATATATATATATATATATACACACACATAAAATGCCCAGGGCTTTGGTGCACACTTTAGTAACAATCAAATGTTGCAATTGATCCAGGTGCCAGACTTGAAGAAAATCTACAAACATCCGTGATAATGGCCCAGATCCAGAACTACGTGTCTGTGCGAATTTACGCCTTGTGGTCACGTAAAATCGCAATTTTGTATGTACTGCGCACGACAGATGATACACTACGTAACGTAACTCTGAACATATTGGCCATTCACGTTTAAGTTGTGTAAATTCGTACGTGGGGGTGTGCCAATTTTACATGAGACAAAAGTATGTTTAAATTACGCAATGTAGGCGGGGGTTTTGGTCTAAAGTGTACAGTATAGGCGTGCTTAGCTGCGTAATCCACGTTGCCATTCAATACGGACGACTGCGATTACGTGGTCAAAAGTTAAGGTAGGGTTTCAAAAGCGTAAATCGGTCAAAGTACGTACATTCAAGGGATATGCCTAGGGGAGTGTATAGAAGGTACGCACGTGTAAATACGCTATGCTAGAAAACGGATTGCAAGCGGAGTTCTGGATCTACTCCAATGTCACTAAGTCAGCACTCACAACAAGAATTCAATCCACAATCCTGTTTGTAATAACAATTTTATATATTAATCTCCATAAATATATATTGCAGTTTAAAAAAAAATGAATATTCACAAGATAAAAAGTCCCAAAGTGTGCTTTGTGCAAAATAATAGAAAAAAACGTGACAAATCAAAAAAACATGTACAGCTCCAATAAGGAAGATTACACCTGGGCAAAACCATGTTCATTTCAGGGGGAGTCAAGTTAATTGTATTCTTTGCATGGAGGGAAATATCTTTGAATTGCTTACTGCACACAGATACTGACCAGCTCTACTATCACACTGTTATTTAAACTTGGGTTAGGAAACATCACCTCTCAACACTAGTACTGTTTGCAGCAGATGAAATATGACTCCCCTGAAATCAACATGGTTTAGCCCAGGAGTAACTAAGTTCAAGCACTTAACAAGGTCTGGATCCAGCCCAATGTCCATAAAATGTCAATTCATCAAATAGATTCAGTCTATACATCAAATGGGGAAGGAGGTGATCAATCTCACCAAACCATCATTAGACCCTACCTAGGGTAGGAACATATACACTCTGGTATAGTATACAAGCATGCTGCCCTAGCATATAGAATCTCTCCTAATATATGCAGTTTGATTAACCTAAAGTGCATTTAGCAGATGTTCCATTGGAATAGTAGTGTAAGGGGTAGAACTATTGGTAGTGCATCCCAGTGTGACACTATTGGGCCCACAATGACCTCCATGCTAGGTCTAGTTTACAGAGCACTGGTGCTAATTCTCACCATTTTGACAAGGCTTTTTTTGGGAGGAGTCAAATATCATTGTTCTTCCTCTAAACACGCCCAACATGGCGCATTTTGCTTGGACCTTCCATAATATATTGAATTTAAAAATGTTCCATAAAAATGACAGATTTTGTCATGTTACTGCAATCTCTACCTTCGTGCATATAAATTAACTGTATTATCTTTTAAATTAAGTTGATATCCAAGAGGAAAAAAACACTGCAGTAGCATCAAAATCAGTGTTTTATTGATAGAATTTTCAAAAGCGGTGATAAATGTTGCAAATAGAAATGACAAGATAATTACATTCATTCATTATAGATTTTCCCTTACTCAAGGTTGTATCCTAAATAATAGTCAATATGCTGTGTAGTTTAAAATGCATTAACTTCTCTTCAATCCACCGAAAAATAAAATATAATTAGTTTATGTGGCAACACCTGTCATTATTGTAGTCAGGAACAGGCTAGTGAGGGAAAGTCATTTGCAGGATATATCCATTTTGTACAATGCACATATCAAGGCAGCTTTTTACAGGTGTAATGATTATTGATTGATTCAGAGAGAAAATCTGACACTTAGGTTGCCCAATATCAAGGCTGTTAACAATTTACACATTCTGAAATGGAGTTCCTGAGTGGCAAAAGCATTTTTATATAAATGGAGCCAGGATGAAATAGACTTTCAATAAAATAACTAATCTGTAGATTGTCATTGGCAGTGCAGGATTTATACACTACTAGATGGCAGATGGAGGAGCATTTACATGTACTTGAAGAGGAAATTCTAACTTAAAAAAGGGATATTCATTTATTCTTTAACCGTACTTTAAAACAAGGGAGAATACAAATGATTTTTAAATAGAAAGAAAAAAGTTAAAAATTTAGATTAAGAAGAAAAATCATTAGGGAGAAGAGATATACTAACTGATCCAGTATTTTAATACATTCATAAACAAAATACTGATGTCAATTGTGTGGGGCTGAGTTGATCATTAGATTGGAGTAGATGGGAAAAAAATATGATAAAAAATAACATATTACATTTCCTAGGTACAGCCATATAAATTTTAAGATGTGTCTGGTTCTGGAAGGTATCTGGTCATCATCATCAAAATTAATTAATTATTGAATTATTAAAAAGTTTTTATACAGCACCATCCGATTTCGTAGCGCTTAACAATCATTGTAACAAGACTGGGCGGTAACAAATAGACTGGTAGGTAAGAGGGCCCTGCTCACAGACTTACAATCTATAGGACATTGGTGAGTGATACATAAGTGCTGGCAAAAATGCGTGTTAATAAAGTAGCAGAAAGTAACCTTGAAAACAAACTAGTTGTAAATAGGGTAGACTAATGCTAAGGAGTGGGCCAAGGAATATGGTTAGCTTGTCATCATCCTTATAAGTGATAGTTTTTCTGTAGCAGGTATGCAACAAACAAAGATACCTGCAAAAAAGGATTGCAAGCAGCAATCCTGCCAGGCTCCATGAATTGTTACAATTGTGCACTCTGTCTCCACAGTCGTAAAATGTAATGTGGTGGCAATTGCATAAAGACCTTTGCTGATGCTCACATTTCAGTGTTTGCAAAGTAAAAGCTGTACATTTTATGTAATGTCCATAAAACTTAATCAATCTCAGGATAATTTCCTAAACAATTTAATATGATGATTTACAGTATACATCAACCTTCAACCTTTTTCACCCCCACTCCATTATTTGGCTGAAATATTGATAATTTTACCTTCTTTAAGGTTGTGGCCAAATAATCAACAATCTTTACATACCTCAAAAAATTGGCGGTTCATTGCAAACTGGATGTGACATCCAAAGTTATGGCCCAACCGAGACTAGGGTGTCCTGATTGGGAACGTGACACAGTGCACTCATGGAGGTAGATTTACTTTTACCTACTTGTTTTGATAAACATTTACCCATTTCAGAGTTCAATCACACTGCAGGTGTTACATAGCTTTGAGAACAATTGAGAAGCAATTTGTAAGATTTTGTCTAAACACCTAAAAATAAGAGGATAGACGGAGAAACAGAAGCATTTGATATTGATCAATAAGATGTAAGCTATGGTTCATCTTTAAACAAATACTCATACTTTATACACATGGTGGGCTGGTCATTCTAAGCAAATCATATAGTGAGGGCTGGGTTAGGCTCTTATGTATGATTATCTTGTCCGCAAGGTAAACCTTACATGCCAACAAAATACGGTAGGGCTCTGGAAATGTTACTGTCCAGATCTCTGTATGTTAGTGGGGGAGAACCTATTCCACTTATGTATGGAGTTTAGTAGTGGCCCCTCAATATGTTCGAGCTCCGCTACTAAGTCTGCATCTGACAACAAGTGTTTTCTCTTAAGCACCATAAATTATTGTGCTGTTCTTTGTTATTTCACAGTGACAAGCTGCATTTTATTTCAAATTACTATGCTTGCTACTCATTTTTTGCAACCACAAATTTGTGCTGTTTGTTTGTAATCCAAATGTTATAGAGGTTTCACAGTGCAGTATTGATATTTAGTTGCTCTTACCTGACCGACAAGCAATGTCCACATCTTTTTCAAAGTCTGTCTGTAAGTGAGAGAAATAACAAGTATTTTTGTCAGCATATAATTCATATTATATTAAAATATCACTTGTTCTTTACATCGATCTCTTGATCAAAGTATAAGAGTAATAGCAGAATTTGGTCAAATAAAATGTACAGCATTAACTTTTAAAATGAAAGTTGCTCAGTATATGTGTGTAATAATCACAAGTTAAGAATTTAACATATCAAAACAACAATAATAGTGATGACTCCTCAAGATTCCTTATGGTTTGTACAAGTGTGGAACGCTCTTTACAAGTTTGTAATATTAATTGCGGTGATTATATCAAACTGATAAAACACAGTACACAAATGTAACCGAAACATATTTTAGATTTGGGTTCAATAATACTAATTAACACTAATGACCAATGCAACACGAAAAAAAAACGCACACACTTCTGTTCCAGCCAGAAAGCATGAAGTTGCTTTAAAAATGTTCATAGATGCACCTTATACGAAATTGCCGATAACATTAAAAAGAATATCATATAATAAACATACTACTGGGCAATAACTGAGTAAAGATAGTAAAGATATATGAATCACATATAATATCACTGGGACGGATCCAAACCCCTGCATGCTTTCCGTACGTGCGGGGGTCTCTCCGTCCAAGAGAGAGAGGGGGGAGTGCACCCCCTCCTGTCACACCCCTCTCTCATGTGGGCTTTAAACCTACCTTAAAGCAATCGTATGGAAAAGCGGTCCGTACGACGGCTTATCCGCACAAGTGTGGGAGCCCTCCCCCACATTGTACATTTTCCATGCTTCCCCCTGCAAACTTTAGCGGGCGGAGGGGAAGTACAGCCCATTAGTACACAAATGGAATTGTACAGAACAGAGTTCCGTACGGAGGTTGCTACGCTAGGGTTACGATACAGAGTTTAGGATATGATACGATACAGAGTTCCGTATGGAGGTTGCTACGCTAGGGTTATTATCGTAACCCTAGCGTAACATCTAGAGGGTGCATGCGCCCTTCAGTCAAATCAGGCAACTTATGCACCTTGCGTGCAGAAGTGACCTGTCGGGGGCAGGTCTGGATCCGGCTCATTGTTACTAATTACTTCTCTTTTTAACATAGGGAGAAATTATATTGCATCTATTGCATTATTTTGCACCATTAGAGTTTCCAGTGGTAGAACTCAACAGTGTCTCATTAATAATGGAAGCACCATTAGCAATAGTCTCATTAGTTTCCAGCAGGTATCTTCCTAATGGGTTTCGGTGCTTCCAATCAATGCATATACTATTATATTGAGATAATATATTTATTCAATTCAACTTTTAATGTCTTATAGTAACATAACCAAATAATTATATCTAACACTATTAAAAACCTGAGGTATATATGGAATCCTATATACAACAGTGTGAATCATTAGAATATTACATGTAATCAAGGGATTCTGTGACTCCCAGTCAATTGCTTTTATATAGTTCACAGAAATTATATCAGCAGGGGATGTAATTAATGAAGCTTTTAAAGTAGAACGGTACAGGAGTTAGCCATAGCAACAACTTAGATTGCAATATCTATACTTTATTGTAAAGATTCATTAATTTGAACCCTATAAGGTGCAATCCTGCTTATGATACCAATTTTTTTTTATGTATAAACAAGTAGTGCCAACCTAACTACCAGTAAGTGGTAGATATAAATTCTAATCATTTGTCCATTAAATTTCTGTGTGCTCAGACCAAAGACTGTGACTCAAGAACTATTTTAGAAGAGAACAATAACTTGAAGAAAACTCTCTCACTACTTTTTGGTATTTATTAAAGCACTGAAGAAATTTGTGATTTTTCCAGCCATGGGCTCAGCTTCTCGAGAAAACCCTATTAATATCATTCTTTATGAAAATAATGAGGTTGTGAGATTCAACAAGTAGAGAAACGCTTAGCTTTTCTCCACTAGATCTCCTGTAGTATCGTCATGTCAGGATGAGACAGGACTTGTCCTCTGTCTCCAAAGATCCCCTGACGAGCAGGTGTAGGCTCTTTCAGCTGTGCTGTCAGTACACCAAGTGAACAGAAGATTATGCAAGCAAGGAAAAAAGGTCCAATGAGGATTGCAGGACAGTAAGTTTCAGTTTCAGCATATAGCATTGTCACAATGATATTTACAAAGACCCTTAGATCCTGAAGTTCAGGCCAGTGTTGCCTATGAAGATCCATCATGGATTGCAGGAAAGGTATCTTTTGTAAATATCAAGTTCTAGCCTAAGGAAACATTTGGCTATATACCTTGTATTAAGATGTCTCTGCTTTGTCACAATTAGTGTAACAAAGGACAGGCTCTGATAAATGATTGCATTTACAATCTACTACAAGCCATATTGCAAATGCGTAGATGTAATTCCAAAAATAGGTATAGATCTAACCTATAAGAAACTCATTCCATTCTCATGAATATTCTATCCATACTTGATCTATTGTGTTGCAATATTTTGTATAAAGAAATGACACTTAACAAGGCTGTATGAATCACAGTACACATGCAACACATACAGTAGCTCTATGAAACAAATTTATCTGGTCGTAGCAAAACCTGAATGTTTTAAATGGGTGCCATTTATTTGTAAGACAGAGGTGAGGGCACGCAAACTCTATTAAACACCCTGCAGCATTGAGACCAGGCGATGACATGCAAGATTAATATTTGTAATCTAGTCAGTCCACTATAAGAGAATACTTATTACATTTCTGAGCTGTTATGCAGTGTATTGGGTGTAGCTGATTTTAATTGTATTGCAGCTACAGCCAGCATTTATATTCCACTAGTAATCATTGTTCAGACCCTAGGGTTGACTATCAACTGTGCTGCTTTATTTTTTATTACTAATTACAGAGGTTACAGATTTGTTTAAGTACTACTGTAACTTGTTATACTTTATATTAGGTGAACACAAACAGAGCTGTATTCAGAGAACTGTTTTCACGGCGAGTTCAGTGCGTATCTTTAGGTACGTTTCAACTGCGCATGCGTAGTAACTTTTTTACGTAGTATACGTAGACTATACGAGCGTAAGTGCCTCACAGACGGACGTGTGAATCGCTCTTGGGTACATATGTCCGGATATGCGACGCAAAAATACGCATGTGAAAATTTTAATAAAATTGGGCGGGGGAAGGCATTTAAATGAAGGTATGTGGGCGTGACTAGCATGAATCGCATGTACAGAGGACACATACGCACGCAACTGCTCATGGAAAGTTACAAGTGGTCTGTGGAAGCAGAAGTCACCGACAGCACGGCCAAGAGAGGGGAGTGTCATGAGTGTGAGGGGGTGTGGCCTGCACTGGCCGTGCGTATAATTGCGTCTCTTTAAAGAAACAGATGCACTATGCATACTACAAACAATTAGTAAGGATATCAGACACATGACTAAGAGCAACACATAATATAAATAGATTTAGGGTACCTCTTATAATACGTATTCCTCATCTCAGTGCTTTATTTCTATAACGGGGACTAAGCAGTGGGGCTATCTGTCTGCAAAGTCCATACCATAGAGCAGGCTCAAACTGCACTAAGCAACTCCCGATCCCCCTTTAAGTTATAATGAGGCAATATTACTCCATAGCTAATCATTTTTAGAATTAGTAAAATAAACAGCCTGTTTGATATATGTTGAATATATGTCTTCATCATACATTTGCTCAGTATTCTACAGGAAAACAAAAGATTTCAGTGAAGACCCCATTTGACATCATAGAATAAATCTGTACCAAACTGACAGCAATTAACCTTTTAATAACTAATAACATGGGACATAGGACCAGATCCAGACCTAGCATTTTCCTCTATTTTCTGCATGGTCTAACTGACTTAAATCCATGTCTGTTATCTATGCAAATGACATGTTCGACAGAGGTTGTGCTCGTAAGTAGACATTCCTTAGCATAATACAACGTAGTAATATGTGTGCCAGCGTACTGATCCAGACGTCTAAAGCCCCCACTTTTTTACATTTGCATGAGTTGAAAACTTAAGGTAGGGCATAGCTATTAGAAAGCTGTTCATGCAATGGAAGTGGTGTGATCCCTCTGATGCGTGGATACAGCAGGTCCCCAATCCTACGTATTCTGTGGGGCTGATTCAGAGCTGCTTTTTCATCTGGTTTTCACTGTGCATGCTCACAATGGGAGCGAGCACAGAGAGATGGGCACAAGACGGCTGTACATGCTGATGTACACTTGATGTGCAGCACTCATTGCTTTATTTGTAAGACTGGAAGCTCATAGTAAATACTATGTATGGGCGTTTGTGGTAGGGATGGCCTCAGAGGTGGGTCACAACTTCCACTTGAATCCTAGCATTGGAAAAGAATAGTTTCGGCAGCTATATTATACATGTGCATATCAGCGTCCAGTCATTGCATGTATATAATGACAGCCACCCCGGTACACATGCAGATAATAGAAAAAGTATAGTTTCGGCAGCAATATTATGCATCTGCATATCAGCCTCTGGTTTGCGCATGCACACGCAGATACTGGCCACACCACATACATCCCTGATACCATTTTAATGTTTTTTTCTTTTTTTTCTTTTATTGTACACCTAAAATGATCATTAAATAAGTTCAATTTTTTTTTTTTTTTATCTATTTTTTTTACATGCCAATGTCCAATTAAAATTCCTTACTTTATTTCAATCGCATCCCCGTCCTTGACTTCATTTCCCTTTAATTTCACAGTGAAAAGGAAAGTATTGCTAGCCGTATTTATGATTTGCTTGCTATTATATTCTAGTGAAACTCAACTATTTCCTTTGTAAACTAAAATGATGTTTGTAAAGGAACTTTTTTTATTCTACTTATAATCATTGTGTGAATCATTGTTGCTTTGTTATTCTGTTCTGAGTATGGATAATAGGTTTTGCCTCCTAATGAAGTGTGTGACACTTATTCCCAGAATGCCTGTAAGTGACATTTAATAAACCAGCGTTATATTGACATTTTATAATTACTCTAATATACTGCTCTCAAGAACCCGCATGGTGAATCATACTCAGTATTAAAAATAAATAAATATATATTTTGCTCTGCATCCTTGGCTTAATAAAGATTTGTTATTTTCTACCCAAATTCTCAGCTTTTCTCTATGTTGGTTACTCAGGTCTGGATTCACAGATTCGTAGATTACGCGCTTACGTAATCTACGTACAGAAATGGTATGCGTAGTAGCTCAATTCTTAAAACAACGTATGTAAGATGAAAACTACATAACTGGGAATCCGGACCTCACTGAGGATAAAGTCTCACAGTGAGAAATGAAATATTCCTGGAAATGATATCCTTTTTTTCTATTATCTGTTGTTGGTAGGTCAGGGCATTCTGCTTCTAACTGACAATGAGCAGGAATTGGAATAGAGAAAAAAGTATTGAAACTAATTGCAAAAACTTATCCTAATCAACATGGGAAAAAATGCTCCTCACAGGCGGTTGGAAGCTGTGCACTGTGCCTCTCCTATGTATTACAGCCCCTGCAGAGCATCCCGTACATATGACAGCTACATTTAAGCCTTTTGAGAGGGAAAGCGTCCAAGTCCATAATGCAGGCATAGGTAACCTTTGGCACGCTAGCTGTTGTGAATCTACAAGTCCCACCATGCTCTTTTAGACATTAGCTATACCTCGACCGTTGATGAATGCTGGAACTTGTAGTTATAAAACACCTGGTTTTGACAAATAACTTATGATGGCTTTAATGTGTAGAATTTAATTATAACTACATTTTTGCCTGCAACGAAGAAAAACAAGACAGTATAGCTAAGTTAAACCAACTACAAACCTAGTCATTACTCAAAATAATTAAATAAGGGTAGGTGAGTTTCAGTGATGCAATATGGAAGTTGGTAAGTCTGCTTTACTTCACTATTCCTTTTGCCTCCCACCTCTATTGTCATTGGTTCTGCTAACTTTTACCTCTCTAAGTTAAAACCTGATTAACCCTTTTCCTCATACAAAGGTTGATACGTCATACAAATAACATTTACCAGTGACAACTACAAAAAGCAACACTAATACCCCTTCACTCTCATAAATCATTTAAGGCTAAGACTTGATTTAGCTCAACAGCTGTTTAGGAGACATTTTCATTACTGGCATGGATCAATATAAAAATACAAGTGGAAGTGCAGGTATAATTGTCACAGATTATGTAGATATAAGGGTATTATGGTAGTGCAGTCAGTACCAAAAGTGCTCTATAAGGCGCATGTCTGGTACTTGAATACCCCCCTTCCTCAATCAAGTAAGGGCATACATTTTAAGTTTCTAAGTGTTCCTCCATCTGTACCATCAAACCCACAACAATAATTAAAAGCCAAATTAGTAGACAAACATTTATTTTCATAAGGACTAAAAATTCAATTTTCAAAGAGTGCATCATACATATTGTAGAAGGGCTTGTCAAGTATAAAAAACTGGTAAAACCTTATCATTTTCCTTACACTCTGCATACTTATATCTACATCATTATGGAAGCTACAGAGTCAAGGTGCTATAAACCAATAAACATAATTTGTACAAACTGGTACATTAACTGAGCGTCACAACACGTCCTGATAAAATCTCCATTAAAAACCATTCCGTGCTGTTACCATCTTGCAGTTCTTCTGCTTGCTTACATATAAACAATTCTGGTTTGAGGTATAACTGAAATTAATACTTAAAGAACTTTTTTAAAATTTTAAGTACTAGAATAACAAATTGAGTGTTGTTGACCATCTCTGACAATTCATTGCTATAGTGGATATTTTTTCTGCTTTACCTTTTGATGTACAAATATATTTTGTGTGCATCTTTATTTTTTCCTTTTTATTGCCCTCTAAATACTTTAGCTTTTTTCTCTGATCAAATTCTACTGTGGCATTTCCATAATTACAGTTTCCTTTACAAAAATATTAAAATACTTCAGGAAGCAGATTTCCCTAAAATCAAATCTTCAAACTATTACTAACTCACAATGACAGGCTTATTCATTTCAATGACAGACACTCTCCATTCACCAACATTACTTCCCGTCACTTTCTAATTCCACCTGTCACTCAAACTGGCCACATTAGACAGTAGCAGAGAACATTATTATGCATAATATCATGGCTATTTTGTTCATTTTTGATAAAGTAAATAATAAAAGGCACAATTTTGAAACCATGTCATTCTGCTTTAGTAATAGCAACTTTAGAATTGATTAACTGATGTAACAAGTTAAAAGTCATATTCAAAAAAAGTTATTTTTTTCATCAGAATTAAGGAATATAGCAGAAGTTTTCGTGAGAGTGAGGAATATTTTTTGTAATAAATGATTGGGGAACATTACTTAATAGTAATGACACTTCTGACAAAGAAGCTGGGTTAAATTCTTGTATTGACATTCTTAGTCAATAGATGGTTCCCTCTTAATGAGCACTGGTGAAGACTTTGGTGAAGATTTTTGGTGTCTAGCCTATCAGGATGTTGTGTATCTTGTAATTCTCACATTTAAATGTGACATGTAGATAAGCTTTAGGTACTCGAAATCTTATTTGGTTATTAATTTTTTAATTTTGTAGATGCCATTTGTTTTTTTTATAATGTTGGCAACAGGTTGATACAAGTGTGGCAAAATGTGAAGTGACAATGGGGCAGATCCAGACCCACGCATGCATTACGTGTATGTGTGGGTCTGTAAGTACGATCGTGTAGTGGGGATTCCCCCCCCCCCTACACTGCCCGCTCTCGGTAGGAAATCTGGTCACCTACGTGTCCAGATTCCTACCTTAAAACTTATGACTAGGTCATTAAGGGGCTTCCTCCACCCCAACAACTAATTTAAATGGCTATCTCCGCCTATGTGGTGGAGATACGATCGGCCAGCGTACATAACATAGTTATGCATGCCTGCCGGTACGCATGCGTAATGACGATGTGCTCATGCGCACAGCATAGAAGACAGGGTAATGTGTAATTCCCCTGTTGGATGGACTCCTGGATCTACCCCAATGTCTGGTCAAATACAGTAGGTTCATTGGTGAGTGAGTTTTCCAGTTTTTAAATACATTGCATTCAGAATAGCAGAGGAACTAAATATGTGTAGCTTGAAGCAGAGAAGGGAGAGGGGGGATATGATAGCAACTTGAGGGTAGTAGATTCAGAGGAAATGTGTGGAAAAATGACTTCACTGAAAGGGTGATAGATAAGTGGAATATTCTCCCATCTGAGGTGATTGAGGCTAACACAGTAGAACAGTGTAAACATGCTTGGGATAAATATAAGGATATCCTAAATCTCAAACTAAACTGAGGGTAAAATAGGGTCTAGGGTCAGTATAGTTTTAAATAAACAACTGGGCAGACTGGATGGGTCATGTGGCTCTTATCTGCCGTCAATTTCTGTGTTTCTATATTATATGTATAAAACGTCCTATTCTGTGTGTTTACACTGCACACTCATCAACACAAATTTAGCCTGAAGGTCTAGGATATTAAATAAACCTCACTTTAATAGCTCAGTCTTATAAATTGCATAATGTGTTTTGTTTGCATAAAATGGCATGTCACATTTATCATCAGTACATGAAAACAACACACAAACACATTTAGCATAGCAAAATAATAGCTAACCATGATCTGAGCATGCCCATTGGGAAAGGAACTTGAAGAATCAGCATTTATTGGATCCTGGCAGTTTCTCAGTCGACATCTGAAAGCATCTTGTACCTGCCAAAGAAGAACAATTTTATATGCATTGCCAACACAGTCCCATATGAAAAAGCATTTCATTATGATAATAGTAATAATAATAATAACAACAACAAGACACACTTACAGAATGCACATAGTGAATTTTTACCCAAAAGTGACTCACTTATTGCTTACAGGTGTTTGCTAAGAATTTATTTATTAATATTTTGTATTTTTGCATTTCAAGAAATGCTAAATTTCACTGCAATGCAAATTCTTGGATTGAAGGAAAAGGGAAGAAAGCTGAATAAAGTTGAGGAGTCTGCATAGTGAAATGAGAACACATATGGACAGCAATCAGTATAATATGGGTAGAGCTACATAGTAGTACAGGGGCATAACATACAAAGACAGCAGTTGGCATTTCATTCTAGTACCCCTTTCACGTCAATATGGCAATAGTAAACAAATCTCTTTGCTGGGAGACGTGCGATGAAAAAGAGCAAGCGGAAGTTTAGGAGTCCTTGTAGGACTCCTTTCTGGTCCGCTGCAGCTTTGCTATCCACAATTCTGCACTATGGGGTATATTTGCTAAAGACGATTTTGGCCAAATCGCCAACTCACGTGAGTTTGGTGGCGATTTGGCCATAACCGTATTCACTAAAGGCAAAGTTCCATGACTTTTGCCTTTAACAAATCCAACTCGCCAAACATTGCGGGACAAAAATCATCCAGATGTTTGGCAGTGAAAACATACAGATCACCGGATTCACTAAAGGCGATTTTTCTACATCGCCTTTAAATCGCCGGCAAATCACTGAAAACACACTTGCAGGCTGTGTTGGGTGCTTTCAATGAAAGTGCCTCACACAGAACCTGAAAAACACATGTCAATCTATTTGACGTGTTTTTCTGTGTGTAAAATCCCAGCGAAGCATGCTTGAAAGCCTTAGCCATGCTGTGCTGATAAAACTACAAGGCTAAGGATTTACCCCTTGCAAAATCGACACATCTCGCGGATGTTTAAAAAAATTGCAGACAAATTGCAGCTTAGTGAATTCGGTGAATTCACGCTGCAAAGCGCCTGTAAATCGTGGCAAGATTCAACGATTTAAAAACCTGTCTCCTTTCTGGTCTGCCTGCAGTTATGCTATTAATCACTATGAATTTTGTAGTTGGCAGTCTCCTTTCTGGTCCGGAAGTGTTAAAGACATGGTAAGACATGGTCTTAAAACTTGGCTTTTTTAAACCCTAGCAATTCACCCTGCAATAACCCGTGCTAGAAAAAATGATGATGTAAAAGAGGTAGAATATAAACACAGGGACTGTAGGAAGTTTTTTTTTTATATGGTTATTAATCAATTCATAGGTTCATGAGGGTAATATGGTTTGAGGATAATCTGTTGTAGTACGATGTGGTAGACAAGGAGAACCAGAGATTGGTTTCCCTAGGGGAAGACACAGAGGAGGCTGGTAGACACACAAGAAGATTCTTTAGTTGGAACTGCTGATCAGCAGGCCTAACATAGGGGAGTGACCCAGAAGTATTAACAAGAAGTGAAGAGTTCTACCATGGATCTAGTGCACATGGAGACTTTCAATGACATTATGAGAGGCATTAAGTAGCCAATGAAGAGTGTAGGCAGTTTTCGGCAATGACAGCAAATGATGGGTGACGCAGGCCTCTTATCTTTCTTGTTTTATCATTAAGCTAGACTAATAATAAATACTTATAAATCAATAAATCAATTATTGACTATGTTTATGTGAAAGGTTAAGAAATGTTACTGCTATAAATGTAATGATGATCTGTTGGAACACTCATCATGGACCGTGTTCACAACCGGACATATAGTTCCCCGTTTTTTACTACTGCGCATGCGCAGTAAATTTGTTACGTAATCTACGTATCTTTTCCTTACATAGATCGCGTAAGACCGCATATACGCAATCTACGCAAAGAAAAAATACATAGATTAAGTAACAAATTTACTACGCATGCGCAGTAGTAAAAAACGGGAAACTCCGGACGTGTATGCTATTTACGTCCTGTTGTCTGAATACGGTCCCATAATTGAAATGCTTTGTAAAAATGCAGACAAAGTAAGCTTTTCTAAAAACTAAATTGCTAAACATATTTTTTTATAGTAGTTTTCTTTTTTTGATGTTGATGATGTGAAATATAATTTTAAAGCTTGAGACAACTGTTTATTATTATAACATGTTTTTCATTAATTTATATCAGTTTTATTTCATACTTAGCACAGTAGAGGAAAGCTGGACCATTGTCCTAAATTAGTATGCTTGCAAAGCAAGTCTATGACTTGCGGTAAATAAATTTATGACTCCTCTACTGAAACTTGTCAGTGGCTATTTTTTATGTCATTTCAAGCTGAGTTCCATTAGTAGTCTATCATACAGCAAGGTATGCATGTTTCCTATTTGTATTTAGAATATGCCTTAATAATAATACATAAAAAAACTCCAGGATGAAAGGTGGTAATATAAGAGTGTTTACCAGATGGCATAAAGCTTAATTAATAAAATAATGCCATAAAAGATATGTATAAGATTTCTCTATATATTTATATATTTTCTAATATTAATACTATTAATAAAGAATACAATAAAACAACCCTATACTTAAATTTTTGTGCAGCTTCAAGGTGCATTCAAGTTCTCAGGTCTCCTATTTTTTTCCCTGAAAAGCACATACACCAGGATGTCACTTCTTAACTCCCTGAAACCGCACACATTATTCACAATGTCGAACAATCGTAATTATCTTAATTAAACACATTAAGGTGTCTTTTATGGGGGATGCATTTGCTTCTACCAATGGCCCATTTTAAACAATGATACAGCTGAAAGCTTAATTTCAGCTATACCTTTGCCTACTGCTTTCTTATAGTGAAAATTTTTTCCGGAATGTGTACCGGTCTTATTTTGACACGGTATTTGTTCTGGTTAGGATGCGAGACAGGAAGAGTTAGGGTTAGGCTTCTGAGAGGGGAAGATTAAGGTTAGGTGGCAAACGAGGACAGTTGGGGAGGATTAGACTGCTAGACGATGATGATTAGGGTTAGGGGAGTGATAGGGTTAGACTGAAGAGAAGGGAGTGTTAAGGTTAGGGTTAGCCTACAGAGAGGTGAGGGTTAAGGTTAGGGGAAGGTTGCAGGAAGGGGAGGGTTAGGAATAAGAACATCAGCCTATCCCATTCAAAAAGCATGCCAGGGGAACCATGTTTTCTAAGGGAAGACTTCCAAAGACTGACGTCTGTACTTCATTGCCGCAAAGTAATCTGTTGGAAGACAGATCACTAGAAGCGGCAAACCACAGCATTGTATGTTCAGTGTAAAATAAGGGGCATGCTTTAAGTACCACTGATATAGAAGAAACACAAATATTTTTTTTTAACAAACATGATGTTATTGATTGTGATGTTTTTATAGACTGATTTGGCAAAACATGTTAAAATATGTGTTAATGTACAATTAGTTTGAAGAGTTAAACCAGATTCAATCCACACCGGACCGGATACTTACCTCCGTATGTCAGCCGAATTCCGCAAGCTGCTTGCAGAATTCAGCTGAATATCTGCAATGCGCATACCAGATGTTCTGCAATGGATCCCCCGGCATAAGGATCTTAGTTCCATACACATTGAGATCCATCCAACAGGGTGGCACATCCACTAAACTCTGTAAGGTGGGTGGTTTAGAGGATTTCAGTTTTACTGGTAGTGCTGGGTTTTCCATCTCCATGCGGATCAGCGGTTGTACGGACCACTGACCCAGCTGAAGTCCATATGAGAAAGGGGAGTGACAGATGAGTTCACTCCCCTATTCCATACAAACTGCCAAACCTCAGCACATGCAGTAAATGCGCAGAGATTTGCAACTGGTCCATAGTCACTTGAGTTTGGTAGAGGATAAGAGTAGAGAAAGGCAATCTGGACCGTATTCACAGATCCGTTTTCACGTGGCGTTGCGTGCATATTTTTAGGTACTTTTTAACCGCGCATGCGTAGTAACTTTATTTACATAAGTTACGTAGAATATACGCATGTAAGTGCTTTAGGCATGGACATGTGAATCGCACTTGAGGACATACGTACGGATGGGCGGCGTAGAAATACATACATACATAAATTTACATGAAAGTGGGTGGGGGGGCATATAAATGAACGCTTGAGTGCGCGGCTATAATGAATCGCACGCATGGAAGACATATACGCACGTAAGTACACACGTAAAGATCAGGGTGGTCTATGGAGGTGTAAGTCTACGATTGCACGGCCGGGAGAGGGGAGTGTCCTGGGTGTTGGCGGGTGTTGCCTTGCTACTAATGGATCTGTGAATACGTCCCTCTATTTTTATAAACACACTTTGATTGTATTCTAAACAACTGGAGAGCCTACGTTTGTCTCTGTCTTATCTAGTGGTAAGCACTGCTGTAACACTCTTTTATATTGTCTATTTAATGAACTCAGCTAATTCTGCCATAAAACAGTTAGCGGGAATTTTCCACCTTCCTGAATTTTTCTGTGGAATAGAAAATAACAATCTCATGCCATCTGTGTATTTTTCCAGCTCAACCCTATTTGCCAAAATAAAGTCATCTGGGAGTTCACTTTGCAAAATAGGAAGATATTTTTGCTAGCTGTATTTCTGCCACCAAAAATGCAATTCTTCTTTTCTTTAATAGTACATTATCTATATAGTTTTTATTAGTATTATTAATAATATACACGTTTATAGAAATAAACAAATGAATTTATACTTTTTCATTCATTATTCAATATTGTATTTACAAACACTTGCTACTGTTGAATTTATTATGTTTATTTGTCAGTTATGCAAAAGCAGTATTTATTATATTATGCATAAACATTTATTATGAGGTTTACTGCTGATTTCATTCTTGTAAAAGCTTTAAACAGTCCCATTTAAATGTCAGATACCTGTATATCTTGTAAGTTATCAACTTATTCGCAAATAGAAGGAAAAGTGAATGCAAAATTGAATCACAATATATTCAGCCAAACTTTCTTAAATAAAAACACATGATTTAAGTTGATCTTTTGCTAGTTACATTTATAATAAGAGAAAAAGAACCTAAAAGAAAAGCAATGACTTCTCATTACTATTCTCATATAGTTATTCTTTAAAAAGAACAACAAAAAAGTCCATTGGGATGTTTATAATTTAGAGAAATGGTTAGTAATAAATACTACTGAATATCAACAGATTATTGTATGGTATTATAATATAGGACCGTATTCACACTAAAGATTTTGCTACTTTTTCTTGAGTACTTTTAGGATCAGATAAACTGTGCATGCATTTATGCAAGCTACGTAGGATTTTGGTACGAAAATCCATTAGGCACGGACTTCAAATCCGTGCTTTGTGAGATACGTCCGAAGCAGGAAGTTAAGTGAATGTGGGTGAGAAGAGGCATTTAAATGGCCTAATATGGGCACATTTAAGAATGTACTTATGTTCCTAAGCAACTTAAGCACAAATATACGCACAGAGAGTTAAGGTTGCCCTATGGTGGCAGAAGTCTGCTGAAATCTGTAAGTGTGAGGTGAGTGTCATGGGAGTTGCCTTGCCACTTAGGCGCATATATATGTGAACTTGTGTGTACTTATTTCACACTTAAGTGTGAATTCGGTCCATAATCATTTTAGGATGGGTTTAAATGTGCTGGTAAGCAAGCTGTGTTAGCGAGTAAGGAACTGGAAATAATATGACAATCTGGACCTGATTGTGGATCTGTCGCCTAATGCAGAGCGAGTTCTGTGTGCGAGCTCTTCCAATAGTAAGCCCAAGAACAATCCTTTGTGTTAGGAACTCGTGTTCCTGTTAGATGTACCTGCAGATCAACATGACAATTGTGGGGATTTCTATTTTGTGCATTGTGAAACACCTCTTTTCACCTACTACTTGCATATCAAATACAGTCAGGATTGCCCATAATGGATTTGCACACACTCTTCGCAAGCCTCATCCTGGTTGCAAACACAAGAAAACCCTGCAAATCCTGAAACATATGCACATAAAAAAGTATGATCCAGATCAGCTCCACACAACTTTCCACCAATATATTATAATGCCTTTATATATTAAGGTTCAATAAGCAAAACAAAGGCTGTAATGAGCACAAGAAAAAAAACCACTTCTTAGTAATACTAATAGAAAAGTATACATTCAGTATAAGTATTCTCACCTCTCTTCGTAGGATGCAGTGGACCATCACAATGACAAAGCCTTGCAATGAATCAAATACTGCAAACAGTATCTGAAACAATATCGATCTCTTATCTGTCATTGCTAGGACAGCGGACATCCACGTCAAGGCCAGCAGAGGAAGGACAACACAAGAACTCCAAAGGGATGCCCTATTTAGAGAGAAATATTGCTGAACCAAATTGTGCTTTGCCTATATATTTATAACGTTCAAATTAACAGGCAATCCTTCAGTGCCAAGATGGCCAATGACCAATGAGCCACAGATATTTTTTTTTTAGGACTAAGCAACCTTGGAACTGAAAGGACTAATGCCAAGATTTTTTTTTTTACTTAAAATAAGTGTTTATATTAATACATTGTTACTAATGTTTACAAATGAAAATAATAAAAAACAGAACAGAAAAGACTTTGTATTTTTTTATTAGAACACAAATTGTAAGCTATTTCAGACATGCACGGTAAAAGATTTGTAACAAGAAGATGTAAATGATTTAGACTAACATGGCATTACTGGCGGTGGTGGCTGACAAAGCTGTTGTTGAAACTACTCCACACTTGGCACATTTGAGCGTCAAACCGCTATGAGGCTCACTCATCTGACTGCAAACAAACAGAACACCCACAAAAAGAACAAAGTATTCAATTTTCACCAAAATCATTGCTGCTGATGTCTTTTTTTTTTATTTTTTTTATTTTTTTTTGCTTTATGTTTTTTGTTTCTTAAATAAGATCTCATGCATACGTAACATGATGAATGTATTGGTTTGTTTAATAATGGAAACTTTTGTCATTTTTCTTATGACAGTAATTACAAATACAAAAAGAAGGATCATTGCATTCATGCATGCGGGGCTTGTGTCTCGCTTTACAAAGTGAGAATTTCCCATTTTGCAAAAGTAAAGCTGTTGGATATACAGTACATTGAGCTAAACAAAAGCAGGTGTTAAATTAGACACATGATGGCAATCCTATATTCAGGCCGTTACATTTAATAACATTTGTTTACAGTGTTTTATATGATGTTATTAGCGTGTCTACTCTTTTAGTAAATATTTTGCAATGTCATATGCAACTTGCACATCACCACTATAATTGCTTAGTCAAAGTTTATAACTACTTACACATTTTAAATATAAGCATAGCCTGAATGTAGGGTTAAAGTGAAAGGAAAATGATGACTATATATATTTAGATGAAAATATTTGT
Organism: Limnodynastes dumerilii; assembly: GCA_011038615.1. NCBI lineage: Eukaryota > Metazoa > Chordata > Amphibia > Anura > Limnodynastidae > Limnodynastes > Limnodynastes dumerilii. Next base: position 789,728 of record WWET01000236.1, on the reverse strand, counting down.
TGATTAAAAACAGTGCAGAAGCATCAGTACCCAATAGATATAAAAACAGAAACAGTGATCGTACCAAATATCTTTAAATTAAGTATTGGCTTATTTCTTTCTGCTTTAAGAGAAGAAATTGCGATTTGTTTTTATTGTTTAATCCTTTTATTGTTTAATTTAAAAAAGAATACAAATCAATGACCAAACTATAATTAATTTGCACTATGAATTCTGTATACAAAAACCTAATTAAATATGCAAAATGATCACAAAACATCTTCACTGGACTGTGCTTATTCTGTGATTATAACTTAAGAAATGGTTTATAATTACATAGGATATAGTCTTTCCGTTTACTAATTTACTAATTTATATTCTATCACATTCTTTAATCTGGGGCTGGATATATTCAGTGCACTTTAAAAAAAAAAAAATAACACAAGACTAAATGAACTGCATGATGTTTACAAGCTGTCTTCATTACATTAAGTTTACAAATGTTACAAACAAATACGAATAACAATACTTAATACGCAATTTTTGAACTGTCGACATTTCATTCCATAGCCTTATACAACTCAATAAAAATGAGTTGTTTCACAAATAAACAATCACAAAATTTTAAACTAAATCTGCATTAAGCTTGATCTCTACATAGTTGTTCTGTATTGACAACTTTTGAGGGTGTACAAGCCCACAATTTAACTACACAATCTGTTTAAACAGGTAGCTAATTGCAACAGATAGTAAGGAAGTAAATATGGATAAAGTAAGCCTCCAGGTACTGCAAAACATATGCTTCTTTCTATAATCTTTAGGCAGAGGACTTATAATTTATATGTGTTTATGTACTCTATATTTAAGCTATTAGTTGCCTAAGATATAAACTGTATAAGTGATAACACAAAAAGAGAACAGTTATTCTCTGGGGTAAAGAAGCAAGGTGATGAAGACATACAGTATCCATAGCAACAGACTTAAAATTCAGTGAGCAAAAGATAAATATAATTATACTGCAGACATAGCCTATAACCATGAGAAATTGGCGATGGTCTCTTGTACCGGGATCATAAATTAAAGATATCCATATTATTTTTGTCAATTAACAAAACAAAAACTAATATTCCTGTATAAGGTTTTATTGTTCCAATAATTATTGGTAAAAGCTCCAGCATAAATTCTCTATGTTCTACTTGTTTTGTTATTGGCTTTGATCTGCAAAGATTTGCAGAATTATTACCGCAAAATAAATTAAATAAAAAAAATCTAGACTAACTAAAAGTAAAACTGTTGTGCTACCCCTGAATACATTTCTTACAAAACAAGAAAGACTAAACCTAATACATTGATAGAAATAAACCACTATATGGAAATTAGGATTATTATTAGATAATTCCAATACCTGACTTACATATTCCACATGCAAGTTAGTTCACACTGCGCAACATATATTCTTACACATAGGAACGAGGTCGACTGGTGCTGAATTCTGCTGCGTATTTATATCTTTGAATGC
>WWET01000236.1:729573-788200 GCA_011038615.1 Limnodynastes dumerilii | reverse complement strand
GGGGGGGGGGGGGAGCCACCACGTGTACATGATACACATAGTAGATGGGGATAGGGACGCAAATTGTACAGTCCTGCACAATAGCCTTCTGCATGCGGAAGGACTGTATGTGCAAGCAGAGTGAAGCGGCTGTGCACTGCCCTGACATGTGCGGAGCACAGGGTCACAAACTCCATACATTAGCCTCCCTCTGGATCAAAGTGAGGGGTTATACGGGTGTCATACCGTCACTTCTCCTACGGATTTAATTAAAAAGCAATAAATCCCCATTCATCTCTATAATTTCGATATTTTCATACCGCCACTTCTAAATGTCTATACCACCTCTTCTAAATGTCTGTACAGCCACTTCTAAATGTCCATACCGCCACTTCTAAATGTCCATACTGCCACTTCTAAATTTCCACTTCGACCACTGGTCTGGATATAACCCTTAGTGAATGTGAGGGAGTGACATGCAGTAGAGCACAGTTCCATGTTTGCCTGCTGTAGTGTTCATACTTGCTCCTGGGCAAACCATGCCAGGTGTCTAAATGCCTTACTTTTTATTGACTACCATTGTTTACAAATCAACGATGCCTGACAACGGCCTCCTACTATGCAATAATTAGGTTGATCAATCGATTATTGACTGACTGGCTCAGTTACTGGGTAGTGTGTGTCATGGACTGATTTGTTAGCCTGAATAATGGTAGTGTGTTGCCACTACGCAATCTACCCTGGTACTGCAGCTTGTATTGGTTAAAGGGAATAACTCATAGAGTTTGGCCAGCCTTAACTCATTTCTTTAAAACAGGCCCGGTCAACCTGTGGCACTCCAGGTATTGTGAAACTACAAGTCCCAGCATTCTTTGACTGCAGATACCTGACAAAGCAGGCTGGGATTTGTAATTTCACAACACACTTAGATCACAGACTAAATAAAAAGTCCCCATACATATCAGCAGAGATGTGAGCACATTAATTACAGGGCCAGTAGGTCATAGTTACCTACTTCTTCAGTATGGATGACGGAGCTTGATGACATGATTTATGCAAATCATGTCCTGAAGCCCAGCCTCTTGTCTATCAATGCTAGGATATCATCCCTGTCAAAGTAAAGATAGGCGGGGGAGGAACTTGGTGCCGTGCTTTTGCATAAATCATTGCCTCAAGCCCATTGTGAGAGATTTGCCTGCTCTATCGGGATAATGGGAGAAATGGATGAATTTCAGAAGTCTCATAGCTATTTCAGAGAGTTGGCAACCATGCAGTAGATATTTGCCTATCTTACATTAATGTTCATTGGCTTTATGAGAAAGGTTTCCACTGCAAACTTGATTTGATAGCTTTAATATAATAAATAGAAAAACTTAGATTTAAAGTTTTCTAGTAACTAATTTTGTCACTTGTAAGAATCTTTATTGCTAATACTGTAATGCTTATAAAATATTAAATAGTCAAACTTGTTAAAGGTAAAGTTAAAAACAAAAGCACTAATAGTTCGTAACGCAATATGGAAAACTGAATATTATTACCATTTAAACATTTCCTTTTGGATAATTAGTACAGTGTTGACCATAAAGTGGTGAGAAAACTAAAATGTAAAGCAAAAAAGCTTTCATAATGATTTTCTAATGCTGTAATTATGCTGTGACCCCCCATAAAAGAACATCTGACATCAATCCACAAATTCATTGAATTCTCTAAACAATTAAGATTAATAGCTTCTCAACCACGGTAGAACCTAATTAAATAAGAAAGGAAGCCTAACCGTTTATTTTAGAGACAGCTATGAAGTGTTAAGGTATTAGGAGGCCTTCATGCAAACACGGCCTCTGAACTGCTTACTGCAGTCTAGAGTAATTGAAATGAAAACAAACTGCCTTACGCAAATATTATTCAGCAAACATTTTTCTTTCTTTGTGTGTAGACTCTGCCAATAGTTCGGGCTGACTATTTACATGTTCCTCCTCTCAAAAAAACCTTAAAGATGCAAAATCAACAGTTTTATACAGCTGATTACATTTAAAATGGGAACACTTTACAATTCATTTTGTTTTAAAGGTTTGTGAACTTTATTATGGCATTCATAACATAATGGGCCAGATCCAGAGCTACGTTTCCATAACATTACCTAGCATAGCATATTTACGCTAGCGTATTTACTATGCACTCGCGAGGGGCGTGCACTCGCCTATGCACGCCCCTCGGTCGTACGTACTATGGCCATCTTACGCTTTCCAAACCCTACCTTAACTTTTCCTAGCATAACTCCAGTCGGCCGTAATGGCTGCACATACTTACGCGCCTAAGCACGCCCATACTGTACGATTTAAATGCCTCGACCCACCTCCGAAACGTAAATACGGGTGTCGTATGGCTGGCACGCCCCTTCGTTCGTAGTAACGCTGTTGATAGTAGTCTGGTGCGTATGTTCAGAGTTACTACATGCGCAGTACATGCAAAATAGTGTTTTTACGTCTCCGGCTAGCGAGCTTAGTTCTGGATCTACCCCAATATCCTCAGTAAATTATATCAAAAGGTGGCTTTTTAGAGGGCTGCTGCACTAATGCCAGGTGTGTATCTACAATGGGTGCAGAGTGTGCAGTTCACATGGGCCCCTGCTTACAAGGGGGCTGCACATGGCACTTACCCTGCACCCTAGTACTAGTCTGTGCCCTGACAAGAGGAGGGACCGCTGACCGCCCATGGCTCTCACAACCACTGCCGATAAGGCTGTAATACATAGTCCGATGAGGGGAATACTGGTGGCATGGCTAATATACATACTGGTGACATAGCTATTGGATATAATAAGCATATATACATACTGGTGGCATGCCTAATATACATATTAATGACATAGCTATTGGATATATTAAGTATAAATACATACTGGTGACCTGGCTACTAAATATAATAAGCATATAAACATCTTGGTGACATGGCTATAGGATATAATAAGCATATATACATACTGGTGGCTATTGGATTATATACATACTGGTGACAAAGCTATTGGATATATTAAGTGTATAAATACATACTGGTGACAAAGCTATTGGATATATTAAGTATATAAATACATACTGGTGACATAGCCATTGGATATATTAAGTATATAAATACATACTAGTGACCTCGCTTTTAAATATAATAAGCATATATACATACTGATGGCATGGCTATTGGATATAATAAGTATATATACTTCCATACTGGTAATATGGTTATTGGATATAGATAGATAGGTAGTGTGTATGTATATATACTTATTATATCCAATAACTATGTCACCAGTATGTATGTATGTATATAACTTATTATATCCAATAACCATGGTACAAGTATGTGTATATATACTAATTATATCTGATAACAATGCCCCCGGTATGTATGTATATATACTTATATCCAATATCCATGGTACCAGTATGTATATATACTTATTATATCCACTATCCATCTCACCAGTTTTTATCTATACTTATTATATCCACTATCCATCTCACTCTGTTCCGTACACATAGGGGTCTGGTGTTGCGGCAGTGCATGCATTCTGCATGCCTCAATGCTGCAACATGGGCGGGATAAGATATGCAGAGTAGCTGCATGGGTTGGTAAATAGGAGAGGGTATGTGCTGGTGTTGTAATGGCATGGCAACAAACAAATGTCATGTGTATAAAGAGCAGCCTTTGAATTGCCTGTCTTGCTAACCTATCTATTTTTAACCACAACATAATTGCTAAGGGCAGAGAGAATAATAATACCTAGCTGTTATTTATTAATATATTGAAATATCTGTATTTTTTATTTATTTCAATCAATATCGCTGTTCCCTCCATCAGACGCATCTTACACACGCACACACACACACAAACACACACACACACACACACACACACATCCAACCAGGCCCTTAATGTATCTAACACTACCCTAACACTACCTAGATATATCTGATGCAATAGATGTGTTTGCCAATGAGAAAGTTCATAAGAAGAATATTTGAAATCACTTTCAAACATTAGTTTCATATAATAAATCTGTTACTTACACAAAATATTATGTTGTGTTGTGATTGCCTGTATTGAAGGTGGGGAGGGGGGCCTACTTGCAATCCTGCACACAGGCCCATTCATTTCCTTAAACGCCCCCGACTAATGCAGTTCTTTTGGGTTGTACGTGTACCATAGTGTACTTGCATATTCTGCTTACTGTATTAACCTGTACAAATACTACTATATAAATTCCACAGAGGTAGCCTGCTGTCTTCCTATTGGTTGACTGCTATACACTGTTGCATGCATGCACTATTCTGATCCCATTCCTTAAACTTATGCACTTTTTTTTACATCTGTCGCATAATATACATCTATCATTATAAATAGTAATAAAAGTTGCAGATAAAAAAAAATGGCTACTGAGCATAATTTTAATAATATTAATGTAAAACAAAATATTTGAAAACAGCAACATCATTTGATTTGCTCTATATTATAAATTCTTGAAATACCAGTAATGTAAGGAAAAACACTGCATTTACTTGATGTGATGATTCTGCACTTTTGTTTTAATTCTTTTTTGTTACTAATAAAAAAATATATAAATATATAAATGAATGAAGTACCATTTCTCTATGAGGCATGCAACTACTGTACTATAGAACTAAAATAATCATGATTATGTAAAAATGAATAATAATGGTTAAGAAACATTTTGATTCCTCTTACCCTGCTCTGTGTTTGAGCTTTTTATCTAGGATACCATCTCTGGAAACAAGTTTATTAAAGACTAAAATTCCAATTACCATGTTGACCTGCATAACAAAAACAGTTTTTAAGCATAACAAATCAACCTATACATTGAACACATACAAATAGTAAATTGTAGACTTCTAAAGATTAATGCTAAACAAATCATTAGTTATATGTTACATGAAATTTAAGATGTGATTCTGATTACACATTGTCTCCTTCACTTTATATAAAATTTGTTGAATGTAATACAAGTTAGAAGTATCATTAGCTTATACATTGGATACATTTGTATAATAACTTTTGCCTTTTCCATTGCAGAGCATTCAAGAAATGATTGACACACTCTATAAAGATAGTTTATTTCCATATTGGATAATATCATTTTTGATGATCACTCCCTGTGGATAGGGTTCAGACTCCCATACAACAGTGGATTTATGTGAGCTGTTTGTGTACATCAGCTGTTTTCTCTACGCATGTCCAAACACTGGCCTACGTAGCAGAATGTTATATGTACTAATGTTGATTCCATATGCAGTTTCGTAAGTGGGACGTACCAGACCTCTGTGTGTACTTTATATGCACTGTAGGCTGACCTTCATTTTTTAAATCACACCAGTAAGGGCTGGATTTAGCCCTTATACACCATAATCATGTCCACATGTTTAACCTTAAAGTCAACCTTGTGGACAAGATAATGCAGAACTGGGGGAATGCCCTGTCTACTAACATACTAATGTAGGCCTACGCTGCCATTGCGCTCAGCTCTCATACGGAGATACAAATGCAAAACCCTACAGTAAGATTTCTGCATCATCCCAACATAAATTAGGTAAAGTATAAAAGTCAGGATAGTACATAAGGTCTGAAACCAGCCCTTACTGTACTATCTACATTGTCCCCTCTCCCACAGAGCTGGAGAGCTTCCAATTACTGCTACGTCCCGCCCTGCCGTAAGAATTTTTACTAGCACGGAATTCTGGGTCCAGATTCATCCTCTTAAAATGCAGCACACGCTTAAGTTTGGTTCCAAGGCTTAATTTTATAGGTTTGTACCACTTTTCATTTAAATCCTTAAATAAATAAATGGTTATCCTCTAATAGTGGCAATGACATTGTTGCTTTTCCCACACAGAAGACTGCAGGGATAATGAGGTAACCTCAACTTTGGTTTAAGCAGTTGTAAGGTCCTCAAAGTCTATGAACACAAACATTAATTATCTTTAATTATTTGAACATTTGAACATTATTAATTTGTTTAATGATAAATCTATTCCTTGGTTATTAATATTTTACACCATACATTTAGATTTCTTCTAATATCAAATAAACATAACAGATAGTATGTTCTATGTTTCTTTCCCAATTAGCTATATTTTGGTTTTGTAGTTGATATGGCACCAGGAAACAAGGGATAAAAAACATGTTTTAGGTTTATCAGAATGAGGAGCTGATCCAGGGAAACAGAAATGTTCTCATTTATTAATCTCTGCTTTGAAACTTCAACAAAAAATATCCTTACATCTTGTAAAAGTACACACATTTGTATGTATGTGTGTGTGTGTGTGTGTGTGTGTCTGTCTCTACAAGGGCGGTAGTAAGTCAATCTTTTAAGAACACTCCACACTAAGTTAGATACCTTTTGCATGATATTGACTTTCATCAAGTGCAAAGTACTTCTTTTGCATATTAATAGCTTCAGTATTCTCTCTACTTTAATTATAGTCCTATTCATAAAATACTAAGAATTCATTGACCATGTCCAAGAAATGTCTTTTCTAAGTGTAAAGGTTGGAGTAATGAAATGAAGGTGTTTATGTCAGCATAAACAAGCACAATTCTATATTCCATAACAATTTCAGACAGGTAATAACATGGATTTTCATCAATGCATGAAATACTTTTATAATAAATGAGTAAATGCTGAAGACAGTGACTGTGGACCGGATTCTCAGTCCCGAATTTTTCATGTTACGAACATACTTTTACGTTTTGAGCTCTGCTTTTTTAAAGACCGTGTGTACACAGTCTATGTAACGAAATGTTACGTAGAAAGGGTAAAAGACTTACTACACATGCAGCATGCATAGTAGCTCATACGCAAAAGTACGCTGGTAACATGAAAAATTCACGACAGGAGAATTCAGTCCTGTGTGGTCATCAGTGTACCCGACGATGGTCTATACAAACATTTTTACATACTGCTCACAATTTCTATGTTGGATACAGTGGATAATTTGGATATAGTGTTCATTATACTCACTATTCATTCATAATGCAACCACACTGGCTTGACAATGCAATGTGTGTTACCCTGAAATTCTTGACTCCAATTGTATTAATGTATGGATGCATTTACCTACAGAGCCCAAATTCAGACAGTTAAATTAATTTAAAGTGTCTGTTTAAGATGTTTAAAATCAATTTTAAATTTGGTGACTGATCCAGAGTTAAGAGAAACATTAAAAAACAGTGAACATCTGCACTGGTATAATCCATTACAATGTTGGGGTTACAATAAATGTTATACATTTGCATGCAAATCCAGATCCAGACCTCTGCTGCTATGATCACAGCGGAGATCTGTAGCCAAATTTCTGCTGTATCCTAACTTCTGTGCGGGTAAGGGGAGGCCAGTCGTAGGACCCTACAGTATATCTCCTCACAGTGTGAAAGTCTGGTACGTAAGGGCTGAAAACCTTTACTGCCTATTTGTATCCCTTCCCCCCTCCCATGAAACATTTCCTCTTCCTGCCCCAATCTGCCCACTGTTGGAATTAGTACCAGGACAGGACTTTGGATCCAGATCTGTCCAGATCAAAAAGGTTTTTTTATTATTATTTCCGAATCCTGCGATCTGAAAATGCCGCCTTCTAGTATGTCTGGAGCTGATTCATTCTGGAATTAGAAATTTGTCTCCCCCCGCCATTCAACATGAACATTTTGCTAATATGCAGATTTGCTATTTTTGCTGTTGCTCCTATCTCTGCATCAGCTGACTGATGTGTTATGTGTGCACACATTGAGATATAAGCATATTGAGAAAGAAGTCTTCCGTTTACCAAGACAACAGCAGCAGCAGGTCCAACAAAGGCATAGAGCAGACCCCCTTCCAGTGACAGCCAGCAACTGAAGTAAACAAAACAAAAAGTAATACAGAGTGTCATAAAAAGCGATGGTCATAAGAGCCACATGGCCCATCCAGTGTGACTAGTTCTTTATCCAAACTATATTGACTATGACTCTTTTTACCCTTTACAACTTTAGTTTGAGATTTAGGAATATCCTTATATATGTCCCGAGCATATTTAAACTGTTCAACTGTATAAGCCTCTACCACCTCAGATGGGAGGTTATTTCACTTATAAACTACCCTTTCGGTGAAGTGATTTTTCCACGTTTCCTCGTACCTATCACTATGCCCTCATATTCTACTACACTTCTTTCTTTATAAACTGCCCTCCTCCTGGTTACACTACTTGATATAGTTAAAAGCCACTATAAAATCCCTCCTTCCTTTCTATGTTCTTTAAGACCGCGTATACGCAATCTACGTTGCAAAAAGTAACGTAGATGTCGTAACAAATTTACTGTGCATGCGCAGTAGCTCATATCGGAAAACTCTAGCCGCATATGCAATGCGGCCGGAGCTCTGCATACGGCCGGATGTCATTAAGCCTCCCTAGTCTATCACTACTAGAATCACCATTGTTTCAGGGGTGGGTAGGGCTTGATGATGTAATTTGCCTGCTCTCCCAGGATATCGAGAGCACTGCACAAATTTTAGGAATTTCCAGTATATTCAGGTACAGTTGGCAACCCTGCTACTAGATCCCTTTTCTTTTATTACTACCTTCGTGATACCCATTTCAGTAAACTCACTAGAGACAGTTCTTTAATGTTAATGCTCCAGATGAAATATGGCATACTGTATAACAAGAACTACAGAGATCCTAGGTACATGTAAACAGCATACCAGTCAGTCCTATCAATCTGACATTTTTAAAGCATTTCCTTACATAGCACTGCTTGCACCACCAGATGAATGAGACAATGCGGGTTTACAACCCTAGATTAAGAACATAAGTAAACAATTACTTACTAGTGCGGCGTTCCATATCCTTTTGCTTTGGTAAAGCCCATTGATATAGCTACAACTAATGCTGGTAGACCTAAAAACACCAAAAATAAATTATATTGTAGAAAGGCAAGAGCAATCTAACATAAGCAGTTAAACTTAATTTTAATTATTTGTCTGAGGGTTAGTTTGTTTGAACAAAATGTATTGTACCTATAAATTTACCACTACATTATAATACATTTTCAAAATATTACACACACTGTGATTTACCCAGATTTATGAGCAACAAAATATATAAAGAAAATCTGCACCTGAAAAATCATATTGCAATGTTAGATGTAGAGATCAGTGAGTTTTTTACATACAGGGAATATAATTAGTTTTTACTAATAGCACACAAATACTTATCAGCTTTTACTTTAAACTGTAATTTAGAGCAGTAGTTAAACCTTAGGGATCCTTAACAGTGCGTTTTCCAGGTCTTCTTGCTGGAGCACTGTTGTGTTCCTACCGACTGGCATATGGGAAAAGATCCTCAGGTGGTACTCATTATATCGGTTGGGATTATAAGACCTGTTAAACACGCACTGTTAGGGGTCCCTGGACAAATTTAACATGCCTTTTAGAGTATGCACATTTTAAATTTAAATTCTCTTTAGTTCTCCCAGTTTCGGATAATTTATTTATTTGTAGCGGATCAGCCCCATTAGGTGATACAGTACTTAAAATAAATGCACACTTTTTTGAAGATAGCTTGTCAAAAAAAATGAAAAATATGGCATATATAAAGCTTACTTTTTTTGTGATTTCAGAGCTATCTTTAGAATGTATGGATAGACAAACTGAATGAAGATCTAAGGGCCTGATCCAGATATAATAACGACAGCCAATTTACGCTTGCAGCGTGACACCCATTCGCAAGCCGAATATACACATTGTGGATGGAGAAAGGCAAAATTGTACAGTATGGGCTGGGTTAGGCACTTATGTATGGCAAGACATTACACGCGATCAGAGATACGCAAGGAAAGGTTAAGGTAGGGTTCTGAACACGTAAGTCAGCTAAGTTGCGTACATGCGAATGGGAGTGCCAAGGGGAGTGCATTATCCTTATAAGTACGTAACTCAGCCATGAGTGCATACGTAAAACGATCCAAGTCTGGACCAGGCTCTAAATCTCTAAATCATAACAAAGAATGTTTAACCATTAAATTTCATAGGAACCTAAAACAGATAATTGGCTTTTCTAGTTTCCTGAATGTTGTATTATTTGATGTATTATATTGTAAACTGTTCTGCATAAATATGAATTGGTTACAAATGCATTTTAATAATGAGCTGGCTACATAATATGTTGTGTTAAATGATATATGAACAGTGCAGATGTGGTCATTTATTTGCCAGGTATTAGTAATTTATGATGCAGTAGATTTTGTAAACGCTGTTAGATTTCTGCAGTAGATAAATTACACAGGCGGTTGCTAGGTAACTGTTAGTTTTTTTTCCTCAGGGCTTGAAATGTAAACTAGACTTGCTATAATATTGGGTTGGATCCAGGATGAAAAATTTTATGCAATCAGATCTATGAGCAAAAGATTTTGCAAGCGCTTGGCCGCGTTATCCAGACAATCATATTGTAACCATTGGATGTAATTTTAACATCCTGGACATTGGGTCAAGGGGGTAGGGCAGTACAGAGGTGCTCAGGGACCCTAATGCCCCTTGGACATGTCAGCTGATCAGGTAAAGGAAGCTTAGCTGTGGCCTCTGCATGGGTGTGGTTCGCCGGTACTATGTGCCGATTTATGACACATTTTTTCCGGCAAACTAGCCACGACTGCAGGGATTTCTTTCTGGCTTCAATTAAGACAACGTGGACAATGAAAGTAATCCGATTGCACAAATGATGACAGGTAAGATTTTTCTCTAACTCTTAACCTAACCCTCACCTTAACCCCCCTTCTATTTCCCTAACCCTCCATCACTCACAGCCTAACCTTAACCCTCCTGTACTATCAGCTTAACCCTAACTCTCACCTTCTATCGGCCTAACCCAAACCCACTACTTCTATCTGCCTAACCTTAACCCTCCCCTTCTCGCATGCCTAAATGTAACCATCACCAGCTTGCTGCAGCATCTCCCCACAGCCTGCCACAGATTGAACAGGTACTTATTCAAAACAGGGCCATTAGCTAAAGTACCTGTATGGAATCAGAATATTCATAATATGGCTGATACAGCTGCAATTCAGCTGTTGGCTGTATCTTTGTTGAAAATCTGCCATTCAGACCAGCAACTGAATCCCCCTGCATAGTACTGTACTATCCAGCTGTGACTTAGTTGATCCCCTGTGCGTTTGAAGCAGTGTTAAGGGTAACAGGGGAAGGGGGAAGAGATAAGCTGTAGCTTTGACTAGGGTTTGAGAGGCTTAGCACCAGTCTTGGTCAGCATGCAATTGATTGGTGAGCACACATCCACACAATAATTGCACAGTACTAAACGTGAAAAAAAAAATCTTTATTTACTTCTTTATCTCTATTTTCCCACATAGTGTCCTTATCATGGCTGTTTTCTGTTGTTATTTGTCAGTTATGAAAAAAATATTGGCACAAGGGCCTCATGAAACTTTAAGGACTGTCACCTGCGACCCCCAGCTCCTGTCTGGGTTGATGTAAGATTTGTTTACGGCAGCTAGTAGCACTTATTATCATTATTGTGAAGATGACAAGGGTTATACTGACCTTTATCAGCATTTAACAAGACTATCTAACATTTATTTTGAGCTCAATATAATCAGTCTGTTATAATAATACTATATAATAATACTGTGGTGTACTGGTATATGGTCAAAGTGACATCTCTTATTTTCTTAGAAAACACAAAGTTTTAGATAAAAAGTTTAAAACAGAAGCCAGGGATGTTTTTGATTGAAAAGAACAATTTACCACATGTGATGGACACAACTCATAGGACGATTATATTTCCTTTTTATGGGTTTACTAAATGGGTGCATACATACCCTCCAACATGACCCATTCCATTAGGTACAAAATACTCTGCTCCTTAATTTCCAACTGTCAGTTACTATGGTAGCCACCTTTGTTGAAGAGGCAAATTGTTTTTTTAAATATCAGCTAATTCATTTAAACCAGGTGAGTGACAGTTGGAAGTTCAGCGGATTAAATTGTACCTAATGGAATGGGTCATGTTAGAGGGTCTGGGTGCATATGAAAAACCCATCTGTATTTATAGTATTAAAAAAAGACACAATAATAAAAAGACATTTGTAAATGCAGCAATATCTTGATTTCTAAAAACAAACAGGAGATATTTCTGGACAAAATGATTGCAGAACTTGGCCTTTGGAATACAGTCCCTGTAATAATTACTATATAATAAAGATATGTTCTTATTTTATAATTCTTAAGTTTACAAGTTCCCTATCCCTCTGGTTTATGTCAGGTGGGGACTGTTATTGTGCTTTGTAGTAATTTTTATAATTAGTAAAAAAAATAGTAAAAATGGGTGTTATGATCTTCTGCACTAATCCTTACTTCGTCGCCCTGATAAGCATTATGGGTTGGATTGCACTATAACAGTGTAATAAGTATAGGGCCCTTCCTTGTAATGTGTCATCATTACTAACCTAACAATTACCCAGTTTCTAACATCACACATATTAAATGAAATGACTACAATAATTATATGAATAATTCAATATTTATTAGTTATTTTATAATTAAATAATAATATTTCTTTTTTAGAAACCTACCCCAACCGAGGCACAGGAAGCGTTTTCTAATAACCCTTGTTCTTATTTTTCCCTAATTTTCGCCCTTATATCTCTTTTCTGAGCACCAACAATAATTATTGCATCTCTTAAAACTTGCGTGGATACAGAGAGCCAAACGCAGCACAATCAGATGCTAGGGATCGGACATTAATGCTTATAGAAATAACAACACAGTTTGTTTCTTTGTGATCATTACAATGCTAATATCCCTACTGTGTTCTGACACTGTGCTGTCTTTATTGCACTGTGTGACTGTATAATATAGACATTCTGCTGCAATGTTTTTACTTCGGGCCACAGCAGTTTCCAATTTTTACTAACTGGAATTAAAGGAATATAATTTTGTATTTAACACAGTTGCTTTTAGCTTTAAAACTAATCAGGTCACACAGCCTATATAAAAGCAATGGAGCTGATCAGTCATATTTGCCTATACTTTCTAAGGTGCAATCTTCGCAGCGAGCCTTGCATCTTCGTTAGTCAGATTTACAAATACTTACCCCTCCAGCAATGATCTGCAGGACTTTCACCGATATCATTCAGCGTCACTAAGCCTAAGTGCCCACACATGCGCAGTAGCTGCCTTTTCGAAAGGCAAAGAATCTCAAAAGGCAAAGAACACTGTGCATGTGAGGGACTCTGAGGCAGACGCAACGCCAGGACAGGTAAGTTTTAACTGTTTCTTTTGCCTTTTTTTAACAATTTTTTTATTTAAAACAGTTTTTATTATTTATTTTAAAAAAAGGGAATTTTTCTTTATTTATTTTTTTAGGATTCACACTTTCGTTTTGTATTGCAGCAGTATCCCGATATATACCACTCTTTTCCTTCCTCTAATAACCAGGGCCAGATTAACAATGGGGCTAATCGGACTACAGCCCCAGGCCTCCATCTGAAAATAGGCCCTCCCACACGCTGCAGTGCATAAGGATGAATGTCAGGAACTGACATCCTCCTCCAAAGCATACTATATAATGTGGGCCCTTGATAATTTTCAGCCCCAGGCCCACATGGCCCTCAATCCGGCCCTGCACTTGAACCACCCTTCCCAGCAGCTGCAGACTGAGGGGGGACAGACACTGACAGCTTACAGTTCACTGTGTGAAGGGCAGCCGCAGCCCCTGCTCCCATGGTAGTTATGCCACTGAATAATACTACCAAGTTTTTTAGACAGAGTGGTTTCTAAGTTCAATAAAACAAAGAATATATAAAATTCACAAATTTGCAGCTGACAAAATCTTTATATGCAGCGCTCAGGATTCCTACATGTTGTGCTAAGCTCTTATATAAGCTGCCAGCCTCTGCTTCTATCACACACGCCAGACAGAGCCCTGTTCCAGGATAGTCCTGCCCATCCAGACTCCAGACCATGGGGCCCAAGCCTGTCCTCTTCTGCCCCTGACCTTAGGAACAGTATGAATAGTCGTGCAGGTTGTGGAAGTCATGACGCTTATTAGTTTGTGCATAAGGGCAAGTAACATCGGCGAATGCCAAGTGCCAACCAATCCCTTACCTTATATTTACCATACCTGCCCCCAGCCACCCTGCATACATGCTGTATGACCTATCCTGCCCAACAACAAAAAGACTTCCATTGCGGAAGTCCGAATCCAGATCCATAATGAAAATTCTTTCAATGGTTTTCTGCAGCCTGTATGTGTAAAGAGCCAATTTATTTGACTTTATTCTGGATCCAGTTCTCTGTGTGGAGATTATAAGATTCTTTCTGTGCTGGCTTGGATTTCTTTTTACTATCAAAAACCGTAGTTTAATAAATGAAATGCATGTTTATACCGTTATTAAGTGGCAAGATTCAGCAAATACGACAACAAATAAACTTTCCATTGATATGCACCCAGTGAGCGCCTCTTACGCAAATATATGATTTTGGCACTATGAAGTGTTATCACAGTGAGAAACTTGTAATAAGCTCCTGTTTATTTTAAAACCATGACTACAGCGCTCTATGCATAATGATTCTGACACTTTCCTATTTTCTCACATTTTCTTATATAAACTTCCTCTTTGCCAGATGCTAACAAATCTAGAAGAACAGCTAAATGTCGTTGTAAAAACAGGTGGAAATGTACACCTCAGCGAAACCACGTTGCACTGCAATGGGTAGAAAATTGAAACTGTATAACCCGGATTATGAAGTGGTATTTCCTAGATCAATTCCCCAATTTTAAAAGTAAACCTGTTAAACAGTTAGCAAAGTCAAAGCAGTGTGGGAAAAACAACATAACAATGAGTCAGTACCACTGCAACATGGTTTGTATTTACTTTCAAACTCCAAGGACCAAATTCACAATTGTGTGCATTAGGGGATATCCACAAGTCTCATGCGCAAGTCCCCTTGACAAGTAACATTGGTTCATGCGCACGCCAGATGTTATGTGTCATAAGTGCTTAGTTCCGTATACAAAAACTTCCGTAGAAGGGGCCGGCCCTTCAAATCACCCCACCACACAGGCGGGTTAGGAATGGTAATGAAGGGTCTGGGGGGTGGAGAGAAACATATCCGTGCGGTAAAGTTAATGTAGGGTTCTGGACACTTAAGTGTCCAGAAGTCCTTTAGAAAGAGGGGAGTGACAGGAGGCATGCACTCCCCCCTCCGTGCTTACTTACAGATCTCCGTACAGACGTCCCCTGGAGATCTGAATAAGGGCATTCTAGTTCACCATAATCACTAATGTGATTTTAAATGAGCCTTATAATGTTGCATACCTTACTGTAAATGATAAGGGTATATATAGTCTGCACCAATAGGGTGACGCCTTTTTAAACACTGAAATTAGCAAATCCAAACTGATCATTTATAAGCAACTAACTACATTCCTATATATACAAGTTATTACAGAGCTAGGACTAATCACTGCTCTGTTTGCATTAAATTGCCCCAGACTCCACAGCAGATGCAAGTTAAATAAAATAGTAATAAAGGAACTGATGCACAATTAAGAACGGGATGGCTATGAATCACCATTACAAACCTATTTCTTCTAGGCTCGTCTTGACCTAAGAATGAGGGGCGTGCCAGGAAAAATAAAAAAATAAGCTAAGAAGATTGGGTGGAGGAAGCCATATAAATGGGGAAATCTAGGCACGGTTAGGAAAAAACGTTTTTAATTAGCCGCTATACGCACACAACTACGAACCTAAAGATAAGGTAGCTCTATGGCATTCATAAAGAAGCTGAAAACCAAGGGCGTGACAGGAGAGTCAGCATGATACTTTTTCCATATAATAAAGAACCTAAAGCATTCTTAAGTGTGAACACAGTCCAAGGTTTGTAAATTGTATGACAAACTTGATCTACTTTATATAATTGGAGGTGTTTTTTTTATTGCTTTGTAGATATACATATACCCATGCCAGTTGACACGTGTATGGAAAACTGAAGAGTCAGTTCGAAATCCAATTATAGCTTAACAACAAGGGGATATTTGTCACCCTTCAGGCAGAGAAAAGGTTAAATAACAGACTGGTGAGGCTGGGTGTCTCAGTGCATAATGAATGCATAATGATCTATTCCTAATGATGTTTTAGTAAGCATGCCTAAATCATGAAAATTACATTTTGTTATGCATGAGCATATAAAAATTAAGCTCTAAGAGATGAATATAGAGAAATACATTTCCTAATTTGCATTCGGTCATAGAAATAGTTTAATATACTAAATGCCTTTATGTTTTTTTTTTCCCAAAATAGAGAGAGCTGGAAGTTCCTTTGTTTTATATTTACTATTAAAGCATCAGGAGTTCAGGGAAGCCCTAAGAGCAAAAAGACTTCACGTGGCTGTACTATATATGTCCAATTTGCTTTTTAGTGCTCTAAGCAACGTGTAATGATCTAAGAAAAGGTAAATAAACAATATAAATGCCTGGTAAATAACATCCATAAAAGAAGGTTAGAAACAAAAAAGTAGGATTAAAAATAACTATTTTGTGTTTTTTTTTGTTAATACACTGTTTTAAGTGAGGGGATTTTGCTTTAATTGTTTTCTTGCAGAAATGCAGCAGCTTGTCCGAATGTCGCATCACAATGTTGTTTTGTGCATTGTTTTCAAGGACAGTTGTTAAGAGCAAGCTGAATATTTGTTTAGACATCTGGTGGCATGACTAACATGTACAGCTTCCCACTACCATCAGGAAATGATTATCAGCAATACTGATTAGAAGGGTAAATGATGTCACTGATGGAACAGTCTCAAAAAAAGCTTGTGGCTATGTTTGTTTCTGTGAGTCACAATGCAGATATTAAAAGAAAAATATCCAGAGTTTCGTTTAAGCTACAACTGGAGCAGTGATCAAATTTACATCAATTCCCTATCTATGCTACAGATCAATGAAATTAGAATTTTGCTCAGGTTGTATCATTTTGATCCATGCCAACATATAAGAAGTAGAATAATATCCAGACATAAAACTATATATTGAATAAAGCTGAATTGACGAATACATTAAGCCAACAAGTAGTGAAATACAGTATAACAGCCCTCGGTCCATCAGAGAACTTATTCTATTCACAGATATAAGAAGGTTCTTGCTGAGTACAGAATCTGACCGCAGGCACTTCTGTTTTTTGTCCCAATGTGCAAAAAATGTGATTTTATTTAGGAGGAGAAATGTAATTGGAATAAAAGTAGGGAACGGATGGATACACATTTTATAGATAATTTGAGCAAATAAATGAAATAGTGTATTCTACTAATGTGAAATCCATCTCTGATAACAACTTATGCTAAATCATGTTGACTGAGAGTCTACATTTTGTATAACCATATCCCATATTTTTGTTTGTTTTAATGTCAATAAGAATAGGGCATGTGGGTTTAATATTTTATTTACCTGCAAATACTAGAACAGTGTTGGCTAACCTGTGGCACGCCAGGTGTTGTGAAACTACGATTCCCAGCATCCCTTAACTGCAAGAGCATAGCAGATACCTGACAAAGAATGCTGGGAATTGTAGTTTCACAACACCTGGAGTGCCACAGGTTAGCCAACAGTGTACTAGAAGATGCTAGCCCTTGGAAAGTGATGTATTATCCAACATGACTGTCCCAGGCTTGACTAAATATACTATAGTATATTTATTTTACCTTTCAAAAGGAAACACAGGTAGTGGAAATGTTGCTCCCAGTCAGATGTTAGCCATCATTTATCATTTATATTATATCATGTTTTGGAACAGACACAATTATTGTATAGAGTGTGTCCAGCACCAATATGTCAGAATACTGGCCAAATGGCATAAATATTCACCTGGATAGTTAGGGCTGCCCATATAATACGTCCGGTATTGGGTCATTCCTAATATAATCGGCACAGAGCGGTGGAAGTCACCCATTATTATTGACCAATGTGTCTCCACAATGTAATGTCCCCCAGTGACTGAAGCAGGTGCTCATTTTTTAGTTGCATAGATGCTTTCTAAACTTCCCATTGCAGAAACCTATGTGTGCTGAATGTTAAAACACTGATGTCCTACAGTTGCTAAAAAAGTAATCCCATTTAGGACCAGTCTTCTGATCAAAGCACTATGTGTAATTCACAAGCGTCATATTTCAACATAAGACCCTCACAGGAAAAGTAAAAGACTCCACACTTTATATATAATTTATAGCAATACAATACAATACATCCAGCTCTAAATTATTTCTTTGGAATAAATCAGAATTAAATCACAGTATAACAATGTAACAGGCTACAAAGGGATTTTGAGTTCAAGACAAATATAAACCTTTGTGGAATATGTTATTGGCATAACTATAATAAAAACTAATAATAGCCATCACATACAAAGGATAAGATCTTACAGCGTAACTAAAGGTGATGAATCACATACACTGACTGCTAATACAGTTCTAAAATGATTTCTCACAAACCAATACAAATTTAGAATTTCTATCTTTACAAACATGGAAATATATTTCTATAACCTGTAGATAAATTACAAAAAAAACCAAATACTATTGTAAAAAATCAAAACACTCATATATATGTAAGGAAGTAAAACATTGGGACTGGTTTTGAAGATGACATAGTTTAACATGTCCTTTATTCTTAGTTTTAAGGGATTATTATTATAATAATTGTATTATTATTAATAACTTTTATTTATAGGGCACCACACGGTATCCGCAACACCGTACAAAGGCAAGGGATAATATGGATTGCTAAAGACCAAATCTAAATAAAAAATAGCATTTAATAGTACTCACCAGCAATACTGTCTCAGGAGTTGCATATTTCTTTCTTTACTAGTTGATTCATTTTTTTTATTTATTTTTTTTCCTTTTGGAATAACAATGGGCCGGATACAGGATGATGTGACCAATTCCAATGTAAAAGTAAATCTGCAAATTCTGGGTCACATTGCATTCACACGGTAACTCTTTCACTTACATATGGACCATCAATAGCCATGACCTACTTTATGTTTATGAACGCAATGGCCAGGAAACTGGTGGAAGTCCATAAGTTTTGATTTTTTTTTTACTGCAGACTGACAAAGGAGTAACACCCACTTGCAAAGTCAATTTTGTCCCTGTTGTGGAAGTGTCAATCCTTTTATGTTTGGTAGTGTTAAAATACATCCCAAATGGTTAGTATGGATCAACAAACGTGAAGTGCGTTAATCACAACTTCCAAAATATAAATATTATGTTAAATTATGGGGCAACGGGAGGGATTGGATGCACCCACCATGCATAAAAGATAGCTATGATGTTTGGCCTCTGACATTTATATCCCACAGAAAGGGCTGGATTTAGCTGTCACATGTGATCCGCTATTCCGTTAAGGTAATAGTTAGTTAAGATTGCCCCTGGATTCAATCTCCGCACATAGGAGAGCAGGGTGCTCTGTGCTCCTTTGTGCATTGTTGTGAATCAGAAATCCTCTGTTGCGGCTACATACAGAATTTCTTAGTAGATCTGGATCAGGCCCATGTTTATTAATTTATAGGTCACTGCAGCATATAACTATTTTTAACAAAATAATGTATTCAGGAATTATAATATATAATCAGGAATTAACTAATGTTTTATCTCTTGGAATGTCATTAATAAAAGGAAAGGGATCATATATAAGTAGCTTTGATGTAAGTTTTATTCTATTGGGTTTTTGTTACTTCTGTAATGCATAAAAATAAATCAATTAACAGTTTATCTCATAAATGATATATACTGTTGTATCCCATATGGAATCTTCTACCAGTGAATGAGTTAAAAAAAAATGCTAGGCTATTCAGGTTTCATACTATGTTTACATTTAATCTGTTTTTATTCCTTCTAAGAAATAAGCAAAGCTTGTTGGTAGTTCCTATCCTACTGAATGGATCAGCAGTATATTCTCAAAAATCCCTTTGCTGTGCCATATCTCTGAAGATCGTGCATTGTGAATGTTAAGCAATCTCTCAATTGAATAGCTACAATTCACTCAAATTTCTTAGTGGTGTTTAAATGTGCAACTGGCAACAGAAACATGCAAATGAAACTTCTTCAGTGCAACCAAAAGCAATCGACCAAATAAATAAGGGCCTGATTCAGGGTTTTAAGCAAAACAGTCACAAATTGTGACTAAAAGCTTAAAGATGCAATGGAAAGGTAACTGTAACCCTACTGCTATTAATATTATAAAGGCTCGACATTTGCCATTATGTCACAGTCTGAGGAATTAATTAGTAAAATTGTGATCAGTTTTTTGGAAGGCAGTCTGACCAATCCCGACTTATGAGGAATGATATGTCTGATACCTTCTGACACAGGGGCTAGTCAATGCACAGTATAGACTTTTCCCTTTTACTGCTAGATTTACTAAGCTGTGGGAAAGGAAAAGTAGAGATGCTGCCCATAGCAACCAATCATATTCTAGCTGACATTTTCTAGTATGTAATAGGAAAGTGAGAGCTAGAACCTGATTGGTTGCAATGGGCAACATCTCCACTTTTCCTTTCCCACAGCTTAGTAACTCTGGCCCTTAATGTCTATCAACCCATACTACTGAGCTTTTCTGGCCAGTTGAGTTGGAAACTTTAAGATAGGATCTGGCAGTCTGAAGTCGATCCTTGGGAGGGGGAGCAGTTCATTTGTAAATGCACTGATGCCTGTATAGTGCAGCCCAATAAATACAGATCTCCATGGATCTGTTTCTGGAGATCCAGTCACTTGAAAATCCAGGTTCTAGATCTGACTTTTAATAAGCATCCTTATTAGTAATTATACCAGGGACCATGAAGACCGAAATGGGGGAATTCAATAAATTCCTAAATTTACATTGTGAAATTTATTTCCCCATAGAGTACATATTAAAATCCGTGAATTTTGGCTACTGTAATAGGCGGGAATAGGCGGACTTCACCCTTATTCTCGGCTTTGCGGTCAATTGAATTAGCCCCTTTACTCTTTAATCTGCCAAACTACCTTTTTCTGTTCTGGAACCATTTTTTAAAATGGTTCATTTTTGTATATTCATGTATATTCTATCCAGTTTACCTTGGAATGCCATAACACTGTCACCAGCTTATGAATCTCCTGTTCAACTGTGACCTGTTGTCTGGCCTAAATACCACAAAGGTCCTAAGTGAATTTCTATGTTTTGGTACTATATATAAGAAAGAACAGGATTAACAGATTGTTGTTTAATCCTTGCAATTAAGGTTACAAATTATAATATTGTTAGGGACACCCGCTGCCCCGCGCCCGCCGCCAGCGTTCAGCGTCTTCCCATCGGATGCCTCTCCTCAGGCTCCGTTTCCACTCACCTCTCCTTACCTTGTTCTGCCTGGTCGTTACCTCACCGCACCTCTCCTTACCTCCGATCTTCCGACCCTCTCTGCTCTCCTCACGCGCGCTCACTCCCCTTCTCTGCCGACGGCTCCCTTAGCAACAGCATCGTGGTTACCAACCACGTGGGAGCCGTCTCTTCCTCTGGCGCGTTCTGACTTCTCACTGAACCAGAGGCATTCCCAGCCCTCTGGGAGACGCCTTCTGGTTCAGAGTTTACTGTTCTGCACCAATCACCTTCTGGCCCTGCCTATATAAAGTTTACCCTGTCACTTCCTCCCCGCCGGTTATAGACTCTGTTTCAGTATCTGTGCCTGCCTGTCTTGTCTGCTTTTGCTCTTGCTCTTGTTTCTATTGATTATTGAGTGCCCCCCGTTAACCTTGCCTTAAACCTTGCCTGTTTTCCTGGTATTCATTCTCTCTCTCCTCCACCTTTGTGTTTTATTCCCTTTGTATTTAACCTCTCCATCCCTGAGTACTTGTTTCTGTGCCCTCTGGGTAGTTGGGTGATTGCCGGTGTGGTAGTGTGTGAGTAAGTCCCAGTGAGTCAGTTTGTCCTGTTCGTCTTTGTCCCTCCCTTAAGTCTGTGTCTTGGTTTAGTGTTCTCCGTTGTTAGTCACGGTCCAGTCCCTTCTGGTTCCACTTTTGCTTCCTCCCTCTTTTACCCTCTCCATTCCCTACTACCCCGTTTCACCCTTCCGGGCCTACTCTATAGGGTGTAACCTGACGGATACCTACCAGCTCCAGTCTATCCCCACCACTAGGGGCCCTAGCGAACACTCGGGCCGACTTCAGGCTCTACTAACTGGTGAGTACCCGGCTTCCTTGTTCTTCTCGACGGCCACCCCGGTACTAGTCCAGGTATCCCGGTGGTGCCGTAACAAATATATGCAACTTCAATAACTTTCAAAAATTGACCCTATTGACTGTTAAAACATTGAATTCCAGTTTAGTCATGAAACAAAGTTGAGGTTGACAGTTTAGTACGGTCCATCCAGGTTTAGTGCAGTGCTGCTGTCACTGTCGCAGTAAAATGATTAGGTAAAAGATACATTAGACCACGCTGTGGTACAAATTTCCTTTCCCCTAAACTTACCACCGATACTTGCTGATAGAGCTGAACTTTAGCGGACAATTGCACAAGGAAAGACTTCTCTGTGCATCATACCACTGTTAATGCAGGTCCGCTGAGCTCCGCCCCCAATATGACATCACCCGTGATGTCTAAAAGGGGCAGAGCAGAGCAGATGTGTCCCAGGTGTCCCATTTCTGGCCCCTTTTCATCCACTGTAATGCTGCTTACTGGATGTTTTGTGTATACTTCCCTAACCTGGTATGTAATGCAAATGTAGGCAAGGCCTGCATTTATGCTTTTATTACTGTCATTTGATTAGCTAATTAGCTATTTGTTATAATGAGTAGATCGTTGCGAGTCCCCACTGCGATGCTACAGATTGCGAAATAGGGTCAGCCGAAATTGTCTTTTCAGCTGTCAAATGTGTAACACCGCAGAATTTTTTTGTCATGAATGGGTGAGTGTGTGATTTGCATACTCACCCATTTATTTTAGGAAAATAGCGCTGCCACCAGACCAGACCACCGGAGAGGTGAGTATCCCTCTCCGGGGACTTAAGGTTAGGCTCTGGGAGGTGGGACTTAGGGTTAGGCTGCGGAAGGGGGGAGACTTAGGGTTAGGCTGCGGGGGGTGGGGCTTATGGTTAGGCTGCGGGAGGGGGGACTTAGGGTAAGGGAGTAGGGAAGCCTTACCTTTGGTAGCACCGTGTTTGGTGCTCCGGGGATCGAATGCTAAGCCTCTTGGAGGCATGAGCAATCGATTTCCAAGCCATTTCGGAACTGGCTGGGAGCAAACGGCCCTTTCGAAATAGGGCCGTTCGCTATGGGGACCTACACCCATTTCAGTAGGTCACAATTTATCACATAATTATCCAAACCCAATCTAGTTATCATTTAAAATCTATTTTGCATTGTGTGTGAGACAGAAAAAAAGCTAAGGATTAAACAATAGGTAATGTGGTCTAGGCCAGGTTCATCTACTCACGGTACAGTATCATTAACATAAACAGGTTGATCTGCTGAAATGTATAGCTTAACATGGAAGCTCTAAAGTGTTGTTACTATAAAGTCTTGCTTATTGTTTTCCCCAAAACATCTCTGGTAAATAGGATTAAATGTTCTTACTCAGTACTGTGAATTACAAAATACTTTCAAGCAAATATAGGGAAAAAACCCTCTGTGCGTTAATCGTTTTCACTAGATTGATAAATAATCTAGTCAAATAGCAAAATCCCAACTATAGTACACCAGTTTTCAGTCTATTAAACCTCAGCGCCTGCCAGCTATCCTTCAACTTACCTTTTGTTAGGAACGACTAGCAGCTGAGTCTGTTAATCGCTATGACTTGAATGCAGTTAATGGCTACAAATGTGTGCATTTTTATGTTTAATCCAAAGAATACGTTTCAAGTGGTGACAGAGAAATCTATTCCTATTGTCTTGTTTTTAAGCAATGATTTTATATGTTTGCATTGTATTTATTTCTGACAAGTTACATTATGTATTGAGTATGACAATAACAGCAAAACCAGTGCAAGCCAAGGGTACTAATGCATTGAAATTCTTTTACATGCAGGGAAAATACTTTGGGATAGATTTGTTAAACTGCAAAAAAGGAAAAATTGAGATTTTGCTCATAACAACCGATCAGATTCTAGCTGACATTCTCTAGTATGTAATAGGAAAGTGACAGCTAGAATTGCATTGGTTGCTAGCCCCTGTTTTGCACTTACTCCATAGTTTAAAGTTTAATCTGTACATTATTACACTTCACCTCATAACTTAAATTCTATTAACAGTATTAATTTGCCTCCTCTTGCAGTTCAACGTGGTTTTGCTCAGGTCTGAACTTGCACCTATTTTTCCCTTACTGTTAACCACTGGATCAGCCTCATAGTGAGAACTTTTTGCATTACTTGGAGCTGATCCAGAGCTTCTGCGCAAGCGTTGTGCGTCAGACCCAGAGTGCGTGTTTCCACTGAAACTTGCAACTCTGGATAGAACGTAGGGAAGCCGTGCAGGCGTGCGCAGATGTGCAGAGGCTGCGGGTTGTACTGCTGTAGCCTCTGCCAGTTTCCTTTATTTTTAATTGGTTTTGTTTTTACAATTGAAAGTGTTAAAACACCCCATAAAATTATTCATACATCCTTCATAGCAATGCCTGAGCATATTGTTGCAAAAAAATCATAATAATCTTTACTTTATTTTATTTGCAGAAATGTATTAAAATCATTCATACATACAAAAAAATGTTTTACAGTGTCTATAACACTGTTTTTATTAGAAATATGTCCATTTCCTCATTAAAAATGACCTGTGCCTATGAATTACACCATTCCCTGACAGAAGTGAAGGTCCTTTAGACAGTTACTGCACCTATTTAAATGAGTTAAATACCCATTTTTCATTTTAATATCATGGAAGCCCCAGTTCTACGAATGCACAGCACACGAATGCACAGCACACGAATGCACAGCACACGAATGCACAGCACACGAATGCACAGCAGACTGGGTAGCTTTACGCCTATCTTTCTGTGCTCGTTTCCATTCTGGGCATGCACAGTGCAAATTCTGTGCTCGCTCCCATTCTGAGCATGCGAGTCCCGCTGTGCTTCCACCTAAAAAACAGGCGGATGTGCAACTTTCAATCAGCTCCCTTGTGTATTATGTCCTTAGTAAAAATCCTTGCTGGGGTGCACTCCTAGGGAATAATCAAAGTGCAGAGGAAGGCTTCCTATTAAAAGCTTTCTTTTGCTGACAGTCTGGGGGCTAGATTTACTAAACTGCGGGACAGGAAAAGTAGCAAAGTAGAGATGTTGGCCAAAGCAACCAATCAAATTCTAGCTCTCACTCTCCTATTACATATATATATATATATATATATATATATAGAGAGAGAGAGAGAGAGAGAGAGAGAGAGAGAGAGATACATATATATATCTATATATCTATAAGCACATTGGGCCTGATCCGGAATTAAGATCATTTTACGTACACATGCGTGCCCGAGTTACGCACTCCTAACTTTAATGCACTCCCCCTGGCACTCACCTCACACGTATGTAACTTGGCTGACTTACATGTTCAGAATCCTGCCTTAACTTTTCCTTGCATATCTCTGTGCGTATGTAATGCCTTGTCGTACGTAAGTGCTTTTAACCCAGCCCATACTGTGCAATTTAAACGCCTTCCTCCTCCCACAATGCGTATTTTCAGCTTGTGTATGGATGTCACGTCCTATCGTACGGAGTAACATACAAGTTACGTACGACCAGAGTTAGGATGAGTAACATCTGCCGCACGCATGCCTGGTGTATTCCCCCAGCTAGATTTATGCACGCCTTGTGCGTGTATTGCCTGTCAGTATTAAGTCTGGATCATGCCCATTAGCTTTACACATGGATCAAGGTTTTTAAGGTTAAACAAATTGTTTTATATAATATGCTAAATAGAAATCTATACTATACCTTCAGAACATTTGTATTCATTCAATACATTCGATTCATTCAATACTTTTGCCCTCCTATTTTAAGGACAATTTACCATTAGACTTCTACACAAAAATGTATGGGAATGAATGAAATGAAAATAGGAATGAAGTGACTGATAATAGCTTTACTTAAACTCGCTGATTGTTGTTGTTTCTGTTTACCAAAAATGGTGCTATCCTCATGATTGTTCTGTGTACATATTCTTCCTGCTCTTTTCTTTCTTTCATTTTGCACAATTCACAATTTCACAGCAGCAGACACACAAGACTGGAACACTGCACCTTCATTTGCACCCCCACTGTTCAGACTCCTTACTGAGAAGCTCTGAGAAGCTCTGACACAATGAAACCCTTTTCCAGCAGGTGGTATTGCTTTTGGTGCTTGTTATGACTGTGCCCACTTCAGCTATGACATCAGAGCGCACCTTTAGTGTACTTCGCAGTCTGAAAACATATCTGAGATCTACTATTATGCAGAGAGGTCTAATGCAGATCCTGAGCTTTTTCAGCACAGTGTAGGCATATTTATGCTATTTTATGTGTATTTAGTTATGGTATCTGTTCTAAACTTGTGAAACTTTTTTCAAATAAAGAGTGTCTTAGTATAATTACCAAATGTTCTTTATTATAGATTGCCTTAGCATACAGATTGAACAATATAACAAACATGATCGGCATACTCACCCCTTCTGATTCGGAAATATTGCCGCCGCTACCACAGGGAAAGGTGAGTAACCTCTTCAGGGTGTGGGGAAGGGAGGGTTAGGGTCAGGCTGCAGGGGAGGGAGGGTTAGGGTCAGGCTGCAGGGGAGGGAGGGTTAGGGTCAGGCTGCGGGAGATGGAGGGTTAGGGTCAGGATGCAGGGAAGCGAGAATTAGGGTCAGGCTACGGGAGATGGTGGGTTAGGGTCAGGCTGCCAAGAAGGGAGGGTTAGGGTCAGGCTGCGGGGAAGGGAGGGTTAGGTTTAGGGTAATGAGAGGGGAGGGTTAGGGTTAGAATTAGGGGAAGGATTGGGGTACTTTTTTTTCCTTACCTTTCGGAGCACCGAAAGCTCGGTGCTTTGTGGATCGATTGCTATGTCTCATCGATGTATATGCAATCGAAATCCCAGCCAGTCCGAAAATGGCCATGAGGAAACGGCCCTATCGAAATAGGGCTGTTCTAATAGGGGACCCACACCCTTATTTAATAAAGTTTCGAGATAGTTGGTTAATCTTTTTTTAGGCATACATTGCTAAAAAGTCAGTAACTAGAACCACAATCAGACTAGAAAGTCATGTGCTGCAATTTATACATCTGAAATTAAAAAGAAGCTATATTCCACTTCTTATTATACCACTGTATTACTACTACAGTTTTGCATGAACTCACCTTTTGGTTTCTTTTGATTGCAGTCAATAGAGTTATAGGTCAACATGGACTTGAACTGATTTAATAAATAAAGAGGCAGTTTGGATAAAATTATACGTTCTAAGTTTACCTTAACTCACTTAATGCTAATTCATTACAATGGCAACTATTTTGACATTAGGCACCTAAAAGCGCCTTTCATGACAGCATGAGCTATCTAAAACCTATCCATGACAAGGCTTCACTGCTGGAAATCTAATTTCCAAAATGTCAGCCAAGGCAGAAGAGGAATTTGCTGCATGCACATTAGCTGTGAAATCTCTCATCAGAAATTCTTTCAAACCCTCAGCAATATATCCATAATTCTTGAGTAATGTGAAACTGTGCAAAAGCACAACAAAACAAAAAAATATATCATAAAAACAATAATTGGGCCTAGAGGTTCCAAATCAATAAAAGGTTCCAATTCAGTTAACAGTTCAGTGCTTTACAAATGGACTAAATAATAAAAAGAGTTACAAATATTTCTGTTAATCTTCAATATCATGATTTATACAATAAACAGTGAATAAAAAATGCAATCAAGGCTAAGGGCTAGATTTATTAAACTGCAGAAAAGGAAAAGTGGAGATGTTGCCAGTAGCAACCATTCGGGTTCTAGCTGACATTCTCTAGTATGTAATAGGATACTGAGAGCTAGAATCTGATTGGATGCTATGAGCAACATTTCCTTTTCCGCAGTTTAGTAAAACAAGGGCAAAATGTGCTTGAACTAAGTCAAGAAATGAAACCATCCCAACAGTTTAATACGGAGTCAACATGAAATTAGATAAAAGAGGGTATAGGTTTTATTCTGAACTTTTATTACGATGAACTCTATATTGTGGGTTTAAAATAATCTTGTTACCTTAATCCTTCTTGTATTTTAATGTTAGTTACTTTTTTCAAGCTGCTTTGTCTCAACTAGAACTGATAATTTGTGTACATTAACCTTCTTAGAAAGCAAGCTTTTGCTATCAAGGACCATTTAACCTAAACTGTCTGCATAGAACTTTATTGCTTTGTAATGGCCAATGTGTTTTATAAGAAGCCCTAGGCAACTGACAATATTAAAATAAATGACGATTTCTGTTTACAGCTATTTGTTTAGCTTTAGTGCAGAAAATAAAATACATCCCCACAGTTTATATGTCATTTTGTATAATTGCTACATGATGATGTGTTAGCTGTGTTTAAATGAAATGAGCCATGTGGTAATATGTAGCTGTAATCCTTAAAGTTCTTTGTTCTGTTAGAAAAAGTTTTCCAACAGTCATAGTGAAGAGCAGGGATCTACCTAAGGACCTGTGTGTGGTTTTATCCTACTATATTTGGCAAGTTACTTAGAAAATAACATATAAAATATCTTGAACCAATGAATTACCTTTTTAAAACTAAGTTAAGTCTTGAAGAGCACAACTATGGAAGTTATGCAGAAAATGTGGGATTTTGGAGGTGTGTATACACACAATCAGTTCAAGGACTTTTGATAATCCATTATGCTTGTACACAAGGCGGCTCTGGATGTGGCGTCCCGGCCGCTATATTTTGAACATGCTTATTTTTAAATTCATACTCTGAATCAAGTCCAGTGTGTTGTGATAATTTATACTATCGATATCAGTGACGAAACCTCTACAACAGCTTGTCCGCTGGCTCAGCTAAATCCTTCAAATGAAAAAAAAAAACTTTTGACTTATAGAAATTCATACAAAGAGAGAATAATGATTTAAACATATGAAATAATCCTTAATGAGCAGTGGATTCCTTAAATAGCCAGTCTGACACTCATACACAACTGGTTTGCGTTGTCAAATTATGCTGCAGGCTATTTCATTTTATTTTATAGTTATGTTTAGAGCAATTACAGAGTATCACCTCTGTTAGAGACTGTGTAAAGAGGCAGATAAGAGGACCCTCTGGTAATGAGATGATTAGTTGGAAGATGACACTGCTAATTGCACTAATCCTAGCCAGATTTGTGCATTCATCTCTGTGGGCCTCCACAATTCACACTCCTTCTTTCTCTCTCCCTTCTTCCGCCTCCCCCTCTCCTCTGCTGGGGGATCAATGGACATGCTGTTGTGAAACAACAACTGTTTATTAACTAAGTGCTCACTTTGGCTATTTGGTGGGATATAAAACGTACAAGTCAACCCCCATTAGGATACAGAGAGCACTGTAAAGTGTGTACAGTACAGTAACAAATTTTGACAAATAGAACAACTGCAAAGTAATCTAAGTAGATTTTTCAGACTATAGCTTCATTTATGCCGAGGGATTGTTTTCATAATGAGCTAAACTCCAGGAGTCATAGAATCGTGGATCGATTACACTTGGATGGCTGACAGTAATAAAGTAATCCTAATCTAGTTATATTAATCATTCTGAATAGAAAATTCTTTTACTTCAGGACAGAGGTAACCAATATATAGTAATATACATGATATATTTTTGAGTGGACCTGCACGAAGGCTAAAATATTAACCCTCGGTATCCCAATAATCATCTGTCCGTGCTGCTTTGCAGCAAAACTCGACTGAAAAAAGAAGCTTAAATTGGTTCCTCCGTTCAGTAAAGTCACTTCAGATGAATAGGTGAAAAGTCAAAATTATTTTTGGTGAATATACACAGATGTCTGAATACATCTGACAGGAAATAAGTGTTTCTAATCTAGATGACACTGCTCCAAATATATTGGATTAGACCCAGACATACAATTCCACTGCACTCAGAGCTCCGAGCACAGTGACTGTAGGGTTGTAATGCAGCATTCCGGCTGTATGCAGACTTACTTGTAGGCGAAGGGAGGACATTTCATTCATTCACAAGGAATTCTGAAAACAGACACCTACCTTAAGACATCTGTGCCATCATCATGTAAAATGTGGATGGGATGCATTTTCGGCTGTTTCTATTCCGATAATAGCACTGTTTAAAAAGTTTTACTAATGAATGGGTAAATATGCCGAATTTATTTTTTGCCATACTTAGCCATTCATTAATTCAGGAAGCACCACCGCAGACCCGCCGCACCAGACTGGACAGGTAATTATAACAGGTTCTTAGGGTCCTAGGGTTTGGCTGCGGGGAGGGGAGTCTTAGGCTTAGGCTGCGGGGAAGGAAGTCTTAGGATGAGGCTGCAGAGAAGGGAGTTTTAGGGTCAGGCTGTGGAGAAGGGGGCCTTAGGGTCAGGCTGTGGGGAAGGGAGTCATAGGGTTAGGCTGCGGGGAAGGGAGTCTTAGGGTCAGACTGTGGGAAGGGAGTCTTAGGGTCAGGCAGCAGGGAGGAGAGGGTTAGGGTAAGAAGCAGGATAAGAGTTGGGGTTAAATAAAATAGGCAGAAGCAATCGATTTGAGAGTCAGTTCCGAACAGACTGGTATAAAACGTCCCTTTCGAAAAAGGGCTGTTCTTACCATAGACCCACCCCCAAAATGGATGGACTAGAAGTCTGGACACAGTAGAAGGAGTTTAGTACACCCTCACTGTAAAATTTAAGAAACCTCGCATCCTGTCCTATCCTGCCATGAGAAAAACTCTAGGTTCAGATGATCCAGATTAGTACTGTCATGCATGCTCACAAAAAACGTCTGTTTTCCAGTCCTATTGATCGGAGAATGCCCCTTTAGCGGCTGTCTGGATCCGGTCCAATGCCTTTTTTATTTAGACAGAAAACATCTAAGTAATCTGGTTTAAGAAAAAAAACAAAACACTAAACACTTTCCATTTAAAACTATTTGTTAGCTGAATTTCAGAACATGTTTAGAAACCATTGGCCCAGAAAACAGCTATTAAAATGAAATGCCACTGGCGTCAAATTGCTGAGTAGGCAAACATTTGCTTTAAACAATGAACTCTTATAATAACTATATTCTTTGAAAATAATAAAAAGGATAAACACCCAAGAACCAAATGAGTTGTCAGTATGTGTTGTGAAATGATTGGAACGTTCTTATTAAACACAGCACAGCACCTCTGGGCTAACTGAATGCCATTGGACTGTTGTGTATGTTAGTGGAAGGAGGCTGGAGAACATTTTAAGCTTCTGTAAAAAAGAAATTAAAAGGCAGCGCAGCAAATCTGGTTAGATGGGATGTCACAATTGCTATATATAATGCAAATCATTTGATGATTGC
The DNA here is from genome assembly GCA_011038615.1 of Limnodynastes dumerilii. Taxonomy (NCBI): domain Eukaryota; kingdom Metazoa; phylum Chordata; class Amphibia; order Anura; family Limnodynastidae; genus Limnodynastes; species Limnodynastes dumerilii. Next base: position 756,701 of record WWET01000236.1, on the reverse strand, counting down.
GCACAGTTTTGTTCACTGGAATTCAAGCACAATTTAACCACCAAAGGAAAAACTGCAGAATCACTCTTTAATATTAAATGTTATGACAGGCAACAAGAAGAGAACAAAAATCCAGTGTCACTAAATAGCATTTAACATTTTGGTACAAAATGTTAGCTTGCCTTAGATACTGGCTATACATTTCTTTACAGCAACATATAAATATGATATTACTTAGTGGTCCAAGTGGAAATTTCAAAGTGGCGGTATGGACGTTTCGAAGTGGTCGTATGAAAATATTGAAATATTAGAAGTGAATTGAGATTTATAGCTTTTAAATTAACTCAGTGGGAGCAGTGAAAAAAAAATATATATATAAATTGACCCCCCCACACCCCCCCTCTTCACACACACAAAAAAGAAAAGTAGATATTTTGAGAAATGCAATATTGAAATGTTAGACAAAGGCTCAGAAGTGCTGAATGCATGATTAAACCATAAATGTCTATGGGCCGTATGCAGAGCTCCGGACACATTGCATTTGCAGCCGGAGTCTTAAAGACAGCATACAGTATACGCAATCTACGTTGCAAGAAGTAACGTAGATTACGTTACAAAATTACTGCGCAGTAGCACTTTTCTGAAAACTCTGCCCGCAAATGCAATGTGGCCGGAGCTCTGCATACGGCCCTATATGTGGAAATTTATATATAGAGAGGGTTTAAGAGAGTAAGAGTCACTAGAGAACATGGAAAGGCTTTGAGAAAACATAATGATAGTATTGATGAATACAACAAGTAAAGAAGATAGAACAATAAAACTAAAGGTCACTACACTCTTCTGACTCTCCTGGATTTTTCTGCAGTTTTTATCATTGCTGACCACTCATACATAAAAATGCTGGAATCCCTAGGTATTTAGGGCACAGTTCACATCCTATTTATTTAATAGCTATTTCAGTGTTCACTTTTCTGGATCCACCTCCACTGCTCCTTTTTCTATCAGTTGAACTACAACAAGGGTCAGTGTTAGATCCATTGGGGCTGATTCAGAGATGCGATTGCGAAAAGATCGCAAATATACGCACCTTTGCTAAGATCTTAGCAGGTTCCAGCCCACTGCATAAACAGACACTCCCCTTGCAAACAGCGGTGGATCTTAAAGTTAGACCACCATTGACTTGCCTTAACTATACGCTGTCATTTGGGATCTTAAGTGACGTGGGAGCGTTCATTTAAGATCCTAAGTGTCAGTCCTCGCCCACTTTCCCTCATTTCCCTGCCTCCCCCCGCCCATTTCCATGCAAATCCTTAAGATCTTAAAGATTCGCTGCACTTAAGATCTTAAGTGCTTGCGTGCGATTCAAACCTACGCTCTTAGCGAACTTACGCTCCTAACCGCTACGTAAACGGCGTTGCACTATTACTACGCATGCGCAGTTTTGCAAATTTTCTAGGATCTTAAATATACACACCTAAGTGCCGTGGAAATCGCATCTCTGAATCAGCCCCATTGTTTTTATCTATCTATACTACTTCCATTGGACAGCTGATAAAGTACTGTGATTTGGATTTCACTATCAACTCAATGTAGATGATATACTATACAAATCTACCTATCCCCCCGATCTCTCACCCGCTGTGCTTGTCCATATAACTGAATGTTTCTCTGCTATTTAATCTTTGATGTCCTTCCTCTATATTAAACGAAATTTGCACCTGCCAATAAAAGCTACCAACCTGGTGTCTCTATTTCTCTTGACAACACTGAAATAATCCCTACTCATAAAGCTCAATGCTTAGTCGTTACCCTTGACATTGAATTGTCCTTTGTTCTTCACTTACAATCTGTTTCTAAATCCTGTTACATTTAAAAAACATTTCCAAAACACGCAAAAATCTCACACAAGACACTGCAAAAAATCTTATTCATGCATTAATCATCTCCTGCATTGATTTTTGTTATGTTCTCCTTTATGAACTCCCACATTATAAAATGATTCAGCTATAGTTATATATATTGTGTGCAGCAGCCAGTCTGATTTTCCATGCAAAGCACTCTTCTAGAGCTGGTCTACTCGATTCTCACTTATCTCGAGATATATATTTCAGCTCCCTCTCTCAATTTACACAGGACATATAGCTTTTCTCTACAGTAAACAAATGCTCTGAATCCCGGTTATAGGACTTTCCCATCTATTAAGACTATACTTTACTCTCCAATCTTTCAAGAACTCCCTTAAAACTCACCTCTTCAGACAAGCTTACCAAATTCCCCAATATTCTTCTTAACCTTTGTCTATGCAAGTACTTTGCTATCCGGTTTTACTTTCTGTTACATGATTAACACAAACTTGGAAACGTTTTCATTCCATACTAAAATTCCCCTCAGCTCTGCTACTTACACTGCTGTGTGACTGGATCATACAGAGCACTGTTACCATATCATCTGTCTGGTATCGATTGCCAATGTCCTATAAAGTGTAAGCTTGCGGGCAGGGCCCTCTTATCTACCCAGTCTGTCGCTTACCACCCAGTTTTGTTATAAATAGAGATGAGCAGTTAGTTCATATTCCTTTAAATCCGACAGAGCACTTCCGAGACAAATCATGTCCCAGCTCGGTTCCACCGGCCAAATTTGTATCCGTAATTGAGGCAAAACACCATTTTCTCTTGTATTCTGCTTCCTGCCTTCATTGTTTTACTGACCTGAAAGCTGGATTGTTACATGATATAAGTGGATGGGGCCAGTGTTTTCTCTCCCTTACAGTGTCATTCCCTTGTAAAATACCCAAATTTGGAGCTGCTACACAGGCTCTGCTGTAGCAGATCCTCCCTTGATCGGCCATTGTGGAGTGCAAAGCCAGCAGATTTTCCCAATAAATGAGTGGGCTCAGAACTGTCTCTCTAGCTCTGCACATTGGTGGCCAGCTAGGACTACTGTACTGGGCCCAGAGCTGATGAGGAGAGCTGATACTTACCTTAGCTCTGCAGCATCGGGTGGTATCCTACAGGCAATACTTTCAGCTCAGAGTTGTGCATTAGCAGGTCAATGCACAGTCCTGAGCAAAAGACTGCTGTTAATGCTGGTCCGCGGCGCCCTGCCCCCTATGTGCCATCACAAGTGATGTCACAAAGGTGCAGATTGAAGCTCAGCTGGGAGACCCCCCACTCATAACATGTAAACAATCCAGCTCCTGTCGCTGTGGCTGAGAGGAGACATGGGGCCTGATCCAGACCTACACTCGCCCATGTTTTTACGCTTTTCGTAAGCGTAAAAGCACCTATTTGTACTTACTACGCATGCGCGCGGCAGATGTCACGCAAAGAAACGCTGAGCGTATAGGCCTTGAGCGTACCAGCTTTGTAACAACGAAAGAAGGGGCATGCCAGCCATACAAAACCGGTAATTATGCTTTGTGGGCGATGAGAGGTATTTAAACAGTATGGGCGTGCTAAGCGTCGTAACTACGCATGGTGCCTACGGACGCATGTGGTTATGCTCAGAAAAGTTAGGGTAGGATTTGGTCGGCTTAAAATGGCATAAATACAGCCGACCAAGGGGTGTGTCTAAGGGAGTGCTTTATAGGTACGCTGGCGTATATAGACTACGCTCAAGGTCTGGATCAGGCCCATGGTCTCTGGAGTCTGGACAGATAAGGGTGATTCCAGTCATTTACAATTTATTATGTCATTTTGTCTATTTGTTAATAACATTTTATGCCTAGACTCATTTTTTAATTAAATAAAATCACATATGCTACATTTTAATAAAATATCTCAAGATGTAATGTCTAAAGACAAATGCATATAAAACATAAAATGCACAATGTATTAAAAAGGTCCCACAAAAACCAGATCCATACACATACACATTAATTCACGCTGATTTTAAAAAACACAATCTAGAGTCATACAAAAAGAAGCAGGAAGCAGAAATATAAAATACATAGACAAAGTCCCACGAAGTTCATGTGGTATGTTTTCCATGCATGTGTGTATGCTAGTGTAGATTCAGATGTTTTTGCCTGAATTTAGTGTGTAATATGTATATGGCAGTGTATGTGTGTGTGTGTCTGTCCATTTACTATATGTGCTATACTCTTATACGCTGCCTGGTGTTAGTGCTTCTGCTTTGTCACTTAGTTTAAATGCTGCAGCCAATACAGGTGAAAACAATACTGTGAGCTGTGATGTGGTCCAATATGACTGGAAACTAATGTTATTGGGCTGGATCCAGAACTTGTTAAGTGCATGAACTTAGTTACACCTCGGCTAAACCATGTTCATTTGAGGGGAGTCATATTTCATCTGCTGCAAACAGTATTAGTGTTGAGAGGTGATGTTTCCTATCCCAAGTCTAAATAACAGTGTGATAGTAAAGCTGGTCAGTATCTGTGTGCAGTAAGCAATTTAAAGATATATCTCTGCATGCAAAAGATACAATTAACTTGGCTCCCCCTGAATTCAACATGGTTTAGCCCAGGAGTAACTAAGTTCATGCACTTAACAAGGTTTGGATCCAGCCCATTGACATTAATGATACTGCATCAGCAAAAACTCATACAAATTGCAGGCCGAATGCAGACCTCTGCACTTGTTTCATACATACAGAGAGAGGTCTGATAGTCTACGTGTAAGAGGGACGTGAACTCCCGTCACTCCCCTTTTACAGCCATTACGCTGCCATAGACCAACCTTAAGTCTCCCATATGGACCAGCGGTTTGTATGACCTCTGATTCACACAGAAGTCTTTAAACCAGCCCATCCTGTAAGATTTAGATGGTGCACGCACAAAATGATTTTAGCTATTTAAAAAAAAAATACAGATCCAAAAGCCAAACTTTCATTTTTTTTTTTAACAAAACCAAAACACGGGGTTAGCAACTTATTTCTAGTTATAATAATTGTTAAAATTGTAGCCTTTTGTAGCATTGTACAATTGTAGCATTTTTTTGCGGTCCAATCAAACTATGTGGACCACTGTGTTAAATGCAGGGACAACACAATGGGGTGCCCTCTATCATGGCTGAAAGGAGCTTCCTGCTATCAGCCACCACTGCAGTTACACAAGCAGCTGATAGCAAACCCCCTTTCAGTTGTCCTGTATAACTGCTGCACCAGCTGATAGCAGGAACCAGATTCCTGTATGCAAATGGCGCTGACGTGACATTAGGTGAAGACAACAGCACGTGCCGCAGAGGAGAGCAGCAAATGGAAGACAACAAAAGGTAAGTAAGGTATATACTGGGGAAGCTGGAGACTAATGAATAGGGAATTACTGGGAGCTGGAGCCATATGAATGGGAGAATTACTGAGAGCTGGAGAGACATAAATAGGGAATATGGGGAGGATGGGGAGGATGAATACATATGAATGGGGAATTACTGGGAGCTGAAGACATATGAATGGTGAATTACTGGGAGCTGAAGAAATATGAATGGGGAATTACTGGGAGTTACATGGAAACATAGAAAGTGACGGCAGATAAGAGCCACATGGCCCATCCAGTCTGCCCAATTGTTTATTTAAAACTATACTGACCCTAGACCCTATTTACCCTTAATTTAGTTTGAGATTTAGTTTATCCTTATATTTATCCCAAGCATGTTTAAACTGTTCTACAGTGTTAGCCTCAACCACCTCAGATGGGAGAATATTCCACTTATCTATCACCCTTTCAGTGAAGTAATTTTTCCGCACATTTAGTCTGCATCTACCACTCTCCAGTTTATATTCATGCCCTCATGTTCTATTTTACCTCTTCCTTTGATAAAATCCAACCTCCTCTAGCCAATCACAACCCTTGATATTAGGGCCGGATCCACCATAGGGCAAATGGGGCGGTCGCCCCGGGGCCCCCACACACAAGGGGGCCTCCACAAATACAGCAGGCCTCCCTCTCCCTTAGTAATTGCATTGCGCCATGCAGTGACGTCACCGCGACTCTGTGCTCCGTCTCCCAGTGTAAAGGAAGTCCCTGCATCACATGGACAGCTAAGGTAAGTGAATGGGGAGGTTGTTAAAAGAGGTAGAAAAGAAAGGAGGAATATGTGCAAAGAGGCAGACTGTAGAGGTGAGAAAAACAGGTGTGAAAGAGAAGTGTGAAGAGAACAGGTATGTAAGAGAGGTGTGAAGTGGAGACATGTATGTGTGAGAGGTGTGTATGTCGGAGGTGTGAAGAGGAGAACAGGGATAAGAGAGCAGAACAAACATGAATAAATAGCACAAGCATTAGAAGACATATTCATTATAATGTCCAGAGTATAAGACAATTACTTTTCAAAATATAAATTTATATCATTACTGTTAAATATTTTTTTTTTATTATTTGGGGTATTAAATATAAATATTTGATTGTATACAGAGGTATTTAATGTCATTAATTCTTTATTATTTGGGGTATTAAATGTAATTCTTTTTGTATATAGGTGTATGTATTATTTTTTTGTAGGGATGCATAACAACAATTTTTTTATGCTATAGGCCGGCCCTATATTTTATTTATTAGCTAGAAGGGGCATAACTTTGTGTTTTGTTGCACAGGATGACAGCGCATACTGACCCTTGTGGTTCTCCAAGTGCCAGCATGCCCTGGCATCCTTGGGCATGCTGATATTTGTAGCACTACAAGCATCAGCATGCCCTGCTGCGTAAAAGCCACTAAAACTCAGAAAATTCATTGGTGGTGTGAAAGGGACAGACCCGGAAATTTCCTGGGTTTTTGTGTGCTTGAAAGTGTCCTTTTTTTGACCCGGCATTTCTTCCAGATAAAAACTGGGTTGACAATACCTGGTTTTTCGGCGGTGGCGGTATGGAATGGGTATTACATGTGCAGGTCTTTTTCTCAAATTAAATGTAATGTGTGCTAGGGGCCCCCAGAAGTTAGTTGCCCTGGGGCCCCCACAATCCTTAATCCGGCCCTGCTTGATATATTTAAAAGCTGCTAAAGTCTGAGAAAAGCTGCATTTGAGACTTTAATTTTCTTGCAGCCCATACAATCTTAGACTTTAACTGTTTGGCCTAATTTGGGTTTTGAGTTTGACATGCCTGCTATAGGCATTATAGTAGATGACCGGAGATTTGGGGCAGTTGTAGAATTAATAAAATCAGTAGTGCAGCATTTGTTAGGTTTAATGTAAATATTAAAACTGTGACAGTATACTGTGTTAAAAGTAATTTGTTAGTCACATGGTATCATCACCATAGCAATGGCGGTGTCAAGATAAATATACAACAAGGGCAGAGAAATAAAGTAAATAGTACTGGGTTATAAGCCACCATATTAGATGTTAAAGGAGTGCATGTAGAGATAAAGAACCTGATTAAGACAGAAACACATGAAGAACAGTCCTGAATTTGGAAAAAATCACATAGAAATAATGGGAACCTAATATGACTCTGGATCTGTATACAAGTGCCAACATTTGTGTAAGGTCACATAACATTCAAGCACAATTAAGCTCCATTCTCTTGCCCAGTCATCCAGACCCAAGTGCAGGATTAGTCCACTGTTATTTAAGTGTAATGTGCATCCCCTGATCTAGTTGATTTATTTTTACTTCAATGGTTTTGACTCAGCCATCCTGAACCAAGACGTGCCCTGCAGCTGGAACAAATGATGTGTATAGTTACACTACACATTCTGGTCTGGAGTAGGCTTATTTGCAGGAATGTGCCCTCACTGTAAATGGTTTCCTTACTTGATGCCTTTCCTTCCCTGTAATGCCATTTCCATTGCAAGTAGTTGCAGCTGTGCACTGTCTTCTAGCCTGAATCACCACAGTTGCATACAAGCCTCCATGGGCACGCAGAGAAGGAAAATATATACAATGCATTATGCTAGCAGATATACATCTCATTGTGGATCGGGCCCGAAATGAGATTTGCATATACCAAAAATAAAGGGTAACAAGTTAATTGGGAAATCAATAGTAAGTGAATATTGATGAATTGAAACCAAAGGAAATGCTGCTAAAGATGTATTTATTATATGGGTAAAGAGGAGAAAAACCGTGTAAAATAAGATTGCATAATAAACATAATCATTGATCTTGATGGTAAAAACATTAGTGCACGTTGATACTTTTGCAAGCACTATCAGAAACACAGACCGAACAAAGAAATATCAGTATATGCTAAGAATCTGTGGTAAAGATATGCATCACAGATAAGATGTCTGATAACATCTGTACAAGCTGAACACGCCACAGTAAACGTAGCTGGAAAAAAAACAACATATAACCACCAATATGCATGTGCACTTAGCAAAGAAAAACTTTAATCAAAGCATAGGAAAGCTTTGTTATATACACTATATTCAAGTGATATTCAATGATAATGAAGCTGAACACAAAGTGTGGTGCATTAATGAAATAAAAGGAAAGAAAAAAATTAGACCACTTAAGACCATGGTGAAATGCATGGGGTGGCAAATTTAAAATAGTCGTCAACCTTGATATATTTTTTAAAATTATTTCCATTTGTTTAGTGTGTTCTGATAACATCTAAAGTATTTGCACTGTTCCCAAATATTTAAACAATTTAATAGACACTTTACTCCACTATTACAGCACAACGCATCTAACTCGTATGCTGCCTCCCGTATTTGGATGAAATCCACAGTTCACCGTTGTGTCAGCTTGTGGATCGGGTGCACACCGCACGCCTTAAGCAAACGCATCTAATGGTTGCATGATGAGCTCCCATGGATCGACTACACTCTACTGCGCTTACAACTAAGACATACACATATGGTTACAGATTTGTTATGCATATTGTAATCAACATGTAGCAAGAAACATGTAGCAAGAAAACAGGCTGCGCTTCTAATTCAACATATTAAATGTGTACAAGTGTATATATAAATGAAGAGGTGCAGCAAAGGATCACTATGTAACTACAAGGAACAAAAGAGGTTTAGTTCACAATATAGCTATATTGGGTTCAGTGGCCTAGGGAGGGTGGTGCAGGCGGAGAGCTAGCACCGGACGCCGAAAAGGACAAGTGGCGCCGTACAGCACATGTCATTTTTTTTGTCAGCAGATCAGCAGTTGCTGCATCCCGTTCATTGGCACAGTGCAGGTCCTGTACTGCAGAGGCCTCTCTCAGTTACACACTTTCCCTGAGAGGCCTCCTCAGCACAGGATCTGAATTGGGCCAATGAGGGAGACACAGCAGCTAAAGAACGATCGGCTCCTGCAGGCTGCAGCCAAGAGAGATCGTCTTACAATTGCTAGGGGCAGTCCCAGCCATTGCTACAGAGCAACAGGCAGCCAATTGCAAGGCTGCCTGTTGCTGAGTGGGGTAGAGGCAGCCTCCTGGTAACTGTAAGCTAACCCCTCCTTTCCTGTCTCTGCTAGGCTGCTGACTGCAGGATCTGTAGCCAGGTACAAGTGTGTGTTTGTGTGTGTGTGTATCTGGGTTGCACTGTGTGTGTATGTGTATGCATGGAGTGTACTGTGCATGTGAGTGTATGTGTGTGTGTGTATGGAGTGCTTTGTGTTTGTGTGTGTATGTAGTACATTGTGTGTGTGTGTGTGTGTGTGTGTGTGTGTGTGTGGAGTGTACTGTGTTGTGTATGTATGTGTGTGTGTGTGTGTGTGTGTTTGGAGTGCACTGTGTGTGTGTGTGTTTATTTTATTAATTTAGAAATGGTGGCTGCCTTTATGGAAATAGTAGGGGCAGCCAGCACTATACTGCAGGGGTTGTGGCGTGCAATAGCAGGATTGTCACTGATTGATGTCTATGATCCACCTATGAGCAGCTGTACTTTACTGTCCATAGGCAGATCAGAAATGTCAATCAGTGACAATTAAAGAGATGGGAATAGGGGAGTATTTGTGTGGGTGGCAATAGTTATGTGGATTTGTGTGTGAGACAATAGTTATGTGTATTTGTGTGACAATAGTTTTGTGTATTTGTGTGTGTGTGTGACAATAGTTGTGTATTTGTGTAAATGTAACAGTAAGTATGTGTATTTATGTGTGTGACAGTTATGTGTAGTTGTGGGAGTGTGTGTGTGTGTGTGTGTGTGTGTGTGTGTGTCAGTGTCAGTCATGGTCTGTGCTTCTCTTCTGTATTGCATAATGCAGGGGAATTGTGCTGTCCCAGGATTGTAGACCAGATGCAACAGGAGAAGGAAATGAGTCCATCAAAATCCAGTGTAAGGTAGGTTCATAGTTTAATTTATGTATATAATTCATGTATTTTGCGCCACACTGTGTGTGTGTGTATATGTATATGGAGTGCACTGTGTGTATATGTATATGGAGCGCAGTGTGTGTTTGTGTGTATAGGTATATGGAGTGCACTGTGTGTGTGTGTGTGTGTGTGTGTGTATGTATATGAAGTGCACTGTGAGTGTATATATGTATATGGAGTGTACTGTGTATGTTTATGTAGGTGGGGTGCACTGTGTGTGTGTATACAGTATGTATATGGAGTGCAGTGTGTGTGTGTGTGTGTGTGTGTGTGTGTGTGGAGTGCACTGTGTGTGTATATATCTATATGGGGTGCGTTTATGTATGTGGGGTGCACTGTGTGTATGAGAGAGATATATTATAGAAGAAACTAGAAAGCGTTATATTAGACACCAAATACAAAATGCATTGCACAAATGAAATAATCAAAGTTGCCCTAGTTATTACAATATGATAATATATCTTTATTAAATGAAATCATAATACCATAAAACATATACACATATACACTCATAAAACATCGCCAGCCCTGTGCTATATAGAAACACTCAATTTGTAGAAGAAAAGACAAACAGTAGCGATAAACTCATACAATGCTCCAGTAAAGGTGGTCTCACATATATGGTATACACTCGCTGGTATCCCACACTCTCGTTACCTCCAAGACAGGACCTAGTTAACAGCTTACCTACAAATATTCGGGGTGCTGCCTGTTGGATGTTTAACAATTTATAGTTTAGGCAGGGACTAAGGGCCTGATCCAGACCTACGCCCGCCGTCGCTAGGACAGCGGGCGTAACCGTAAGATCAGCTTTTCAGCCGATCTGCGCACGCGCCAGGCAGATGTTGCCCAGCATCGCTACAGCGATGCCCGATCGTGGATCGGGCGTCCGTAGCAGAGCCGTAGGGACGCTGGAGGGGACGTCCCCCAGTGTCCCTATGTTCAGGTTAGTGTAGGTGGGTGGGGGGATCTAGTTTAATGAGGGTGGCTAGTAACACTAAATGCTGAATCTCTCTACACCTCAATCGACCATAGACATGGCCTGGAAGCTGTTGAATATATTTTACAGCGCAGAAATATAAATATGATAATTAATTGATATTTGTTATGGCTGAAAAACAACTTTAATGGTGTGTAATAAAAATATTTATTAATAGTCTTAATCAATAAAAGATTTTTATATATAGTAAAAATTAATCAGATATATATAAGAACTAATATCACATAAAAATATCAATGTTAAATTGGAGACAAAGGGCCTGATCCAGACCTACGTCCGCCGTCGCTAGGATGGCGGGCATAAGCGTAAGATCGGCTGAAAAGCCGATCTGCGCATGCGCCAGGCAGATGTTGCCCGCCGTCGCTACGGCAACGCCAGATCGTGGATCAGGCGTCCGTAGCAGCACCATAGGGACGCTGGAGGGGACGTCCCCCAGCGTCCCTACGTTCAGGTTAGTGTAGGTGGGTGGGGGGGCTAGGCGGCCATACGCTCCTGTGCAAGCGTATGGCCCCTTCCTTCCTTACACCAGCTGAAGTTAACAACAACAAGGGTAGCCTTCAGCCGGTGTAAGGAAGGGGCCATACGCCCGGACAGGGGGAGTGTCAGGGAAAGTGAACGCCGATATGCTGTGCTTTAGTAAGCACAGCGCATCGGCGTAGGTCTGGATCAGACCCTAAGGGACTAATATAACTGTGCTTGCCCCGTCTACTTTCTGGTTAGCCACTCCTAGAGCTTATTTGGTCCCGCCCACAGGAGGCCTCTTCCAGATTGTTTTCCAGGGCCATTTTATTTTCCCAATCCATCCCTGGCTGCCGGACTCCTGCGGCCTGATTGCAGAGCTCCAAGAACAGAGCCGCAGCGGAGAGTGCAGAAGAATGATGCAGGACAAAACAGGTAAGTCTCTGCACACTCAATAATATAATAAAGGTGATGACATAAGACAACATTGGGGGAGATGAAGGGGGTTTGCAACACAGGGGGGAGATGATGAGGGGAGGAAAAGATGATGAAGGGGATAATGAAATTGTAAAGAGAATGGTGAGGGGGAGGTTATGAGAATGGGAAGATGATAAATGGAGATGGAGAGATGATGAAGAGAATGGGGAAGGGGGCTGATGGAGAGGAGGGGGAAAATGATGAAGTGAACAGAGAAATGATGAAGAAAATGGAAACGGGAGGTGATTATGAGAATAGGAAGATGATGAATGGTGCACCGTCCATACTGATCCGCGTGGAAGTGTGTAACCCTGCCCACATATGGGCATTTACATGCTCACCTCTGCCCACTTTACAGAGTTTAGGCAAGCGGAGGGGATGTCCCACTCTGTCCGCCGGTTCTCCTGGCATACGCAGTTACATTCTGTACACTAGGAGACTTGCATCGTGTCCTCTAGTACGCATGCACAGATGTTACATTCTGCCTTACTTACCTAAGTAGCCAAAACTTTGTTAAGTTGAATCTGTATATTTTGCTAAATGTTGCTTTTTTGCATGTACTGATAATATATTTATCTATTCTTTCTTATTTTAATATCTGTCTACATAAGTCCTTCATGGTTTTACTTATATTAATTTTCATTGACAGCTAGTGTTGCATATATGCCTAAATATATCCAAAAAGCTCATCTTATAATAGGCTTTTCATCCCCAAAACAACACCCTCTGTAATCTATCATCGCCAGACTCAAAATCGATAAACTACACTACTTTCTGTCTTGATTCTGTGCCAATTCCTGATAACTTCCTTTGGTCTCCATTATTAAAATGAGTTGTTTTTCTTTACATTCGAATCGCCATATCACTCATCTCCATCCTCATAAACTGATGGAAAAATACAGATCATTGCCCTCTCCTCCCCCTCCTCTTCTTAACAATGTTTCTTGTCTTGAAATATCATATCACACACTGACTAGCTCACAAATTAGGCTACCCTGAGATCCACCATTTTTGAGAAGCTTAACCTTTCTGTTTACTTAATGTTACCGTGCTGTGAAACAAGAAAAAACACACCCTAACATATTGTCACATTCAGACTGACCAAGACATTCATAATAACAATTCTCAGTAATTACCCAGGCACCAACAAAATAAGGAATCCAAATCATAAAGTCAGCCAGTAGGGGGTTGCTATACATATTAATTATCATAGGACTATTCATTTTTAAACAGCCAACAACAGGTATTTATAAACATTGCTATTTTTTTCTTCCTTTACTTATATATTATGTATATGTTACTCTGCTTTCATGTTTTCTTTCCTCCCATTCAAAACCTCTACAAAGCTCTGTTGCTGTGTCCTAATGTAGCAATTTTGGACCCCCAGATCAAGGGCTACATGATGGAGTCTATAATAACTTCTCAACTTACTCCATCGTTGCCTTTTGCAATAGATAAGATACAGATAATCTGCAGCAGAGCTTTACCTGAAGGATGGTTCCCCACACCCTACCGATCGACACTTCTGGTAAATGTCATGCTTGCCAATCCCTAGTCTTTACAACATGTTGCAGTGAAATAATAAGCATTATTATCTATTTTGTTTATCTGCACACTTTATACTTTTGTATGTGGCATGTATTATGGTACAATATATTCCAAGTAGAAGCAGCAAGTTAAAGTTGTTGAAAAAAATAATCGTACAAGTGTATATGTAGCAAAAAAACTTGTTTTCCAGATAACAGAAATTCAGATTGGATTAATATGATCGTCATTTGCATATTGCTATTATGTCACTATAATTTCCAGCATCTGTTTTCCATAAACAGCCACAAAAATGTTATTTCTAACTCACCTTGTTGGCAGTTTATCCATCTGCAGAATTTGTATGACAGAATTAACCTTTTGCAATTGTTCTGCCATTTGTAGATTCTGTGACAAAGATTTTGCAAAGTAGCGAGAAACGTTAAGAGCTTATAATTGCGTTTTGGTTTTTTTTAAACCACCATAAAAAAAATCATATATCAATAGGCATTACAATAACATGTGCACTTTGCTCTCGATGTCTCTATGTATAGTTCAAAATTTTTATTTCAAGCACCAGATAATGAAATATTAATTTTGTGCACAAGACGTATACCTCTAAAAATGTAACATTATAGCATTTCAAAATTTCTATCAGCTTAACAGCATGAGATATTTCTATTACCAAAAAAAAAGAGAAACAAACAAAACATAACGGACTGGATGCACAGATCCGGTGTGAGTTAGGTGCGGACAGACCCGTAACTAACTCCTTCCTGCCCCCATCCCGTCCCCCCTATTTAGGTACCTTATGGCAGTTATGAGTGCAATAGGGCTACGTTAACTATCCGTGCAATGTCCGCATGGACATTGCCGCTACCCCTCTCGCCCCCTGCCCTCCCCGCCTAATCTAAATACCTCCCACTTTTACCCAAAACCTCCCAGAGGCAGCATTACGCTGCATCTTTCTACCTAAAATACTCTGTGCGGTCTTTAAAGACCACACGGAGGCAATCTACATACCGAACTGGTAAATAGATTGCGTAAAGGACCTATTACGCATGTGCAGTAGGTCCTTTACTAAAGATATGCACTGCTTCTTAGGTGTGAATCCAGCCCAACATATCCGTACAGTGCAGCACTGACTGCATACCAGTTCTAAGATCATATATGCTGCCTTCACTTTTATGATGTTAAGATATGATATCATTTTTAAAATATATAGTTACTATATAAGAATGCAAATGAATTGAAAGCATGCAGTGACCACATCTTTCAAAATATCTCAGTTCAAAAAATGGCGCAATGTATGAATGTGACTTTCAACAAAGTACAGAATTTTATTTGTCATGCACTGTTACATTGCATTTATTACTACTATTGGGGAAATTATTTAAAATTCAAGAAAAATAACAACTAAAAATTGATTGATCAAAAACAATGATATTCTCAAAGTTTTAGGTTATGCCAAAAAACTGAATTAATTATCATAACTTATAATAAAATATTGATACAAATATGTCACCTGGATTATTACAATACTTTGAAAAGAAGTGAAAAAACAAAAAGCAGGCCGTTTTCTTTGTAATTTGGTGGTTAAAATCTTTGCTTCAGTGTGTGGAAATGGTATCTCCAATGCAGTGGATCACTTTATGGAGCCCTTGGTGCCACCAGTGAAGTGAAACACTTCTCTGATGTCATCAATGAAGTGAAACACCGATAGTGATACTTGCAAATGTCCCTAAAATACCTAGATGTTCTTTTATTCATTTGGGCTCACATTATTTTTTAATAAATATAGAAGTATTAGCATCAATAACAGTTTGGTATATGTTTTTTTTAAATAAATAACAACAACACAATGTAGAATGAGATTTCTTGTTCAGTGCCAACTGAACCATTGAAGGTGATGTAGTAACAATACTTTAGTTGTACCTGACCATGATGAATAAGAAAGAATTTCTACGAGCAGGTTGAATAATTAAAGGTACCAAAACAAAATCCTAACTATAAGACCAGACATAGACAACCTGCAGGTGTTGTTAAACTACAAGCTCCAACATAAATTTCCAGCCATGCCCATGCTTTTGGAAAACTTTAGTTGCAAATATTTAAGTGAAATTGATAATATTTATAGTTCATCATGTCTTTCATATAAGTAATGAAAATTAGTATATAGTTTATATTTATGGACCGGATCCAGACCCCCGCACGCCTTCTGTCTGACCAGTCGGTCCGTCCAACAGAGAGAGGGGAGTGCATGACCCCTGTCACTCCTCTCTCTCGTGCAGGCTTTTTGGCAGCTTACCCTGCTTATCATGCGGATCAGCGGTACAATTAGCACGCTTCTCCCCATCCACTTTAACAGACGGAGGGGAAGCACAGCCCATTTGTTCGCAAATGGGCTCATACAGAACTAAGTTCCGTACAAGTCTTGCTACGCTAGTGTTACTATCATAACACTAGCTTTACTTCATGCGTGCGTAAGTGGCCTGACTTTCGCAGGACTGGATCCGGCCCTATGTCACTAATACAATGGATGAGTAATACATGGTTATAATGACACAGCCTAGGGTAGTGGAAACTGGGAGAACTAACCAGTGATTGCACGTTTGTCTAGTAATCCAGCATGACCACATTATGGTATTAAATTGCTAAAATAAAAAAAAAAAACATTCTGTTTAACTATAAAACTTAATATTTTGCTGATACACGTTCATTGGCTTGAATTATGCTTAGGTCAGTGCAAAAATAGCAGTAAATACTAATAAGCAATGACAGTTCAAAGAAAATCATGCAGTCCACTGATTAAAGTAAATATCTATAATGTTGATCCAAACATGTCCAATTGTAGCTAACTATAAATAAACGGAAAAATGCATATTATAATATGTTGGCATAGAAATTGTGCTTCTAATTGTGGACAGCTGTTGTTTAATGTAAATCTATTTGAAATTGTTGACATATCTTATGCCATAATAAAATATGTATAGATCATGTCTTAACAGTCTCTAAAATCTATGCATTTCATCCTATACTGGCTAGGTGAAAAATAAGATTTTAATTCCATCGGGTGAATTATTGGCACACTAAACTGTGCTTCTGAGTTTTCTCATTTCAGCCCTCATGGCTTGCTTGGTAATGACAGCAGATAGGTTGAGCTTTGCTAATGATTTGACCTTTTACATTAGCATAGCACAGCCTCTTTCCCAGTCACTTATTTACCAGTCAACATGCCACAAGGAATATCAGAATCTAGCCGGTGTAAGAAAGCAGAGGAGAAGTCGAAAAAGACTAAGTTATTAGAATATTAAGTTTAACATATTGAGGGTTTTATACTTTCCAATACAAGATATTTACGCTCCTTTATTAAGTTGTTTTGACCCAACTTCTTAAAAAATGAGACTGCTCAATAATTATTTTGGCTTAGAAGTGCCATGAAAAAAATTGACACACTAAACTGACCTTGAAATGAGAAAGTTCAGAAATATTCAATAGACACATTGATCTGGAATAAATCATTCTGAGAACTGACTGCAAAACACAATCTTAGCTGTACATGGTAAATTTCACTTTTAGGCCTTATCAACATTTGTAAAGAAAAGACTATCCTAAAAGAATAACAGTGATCGGTTATAATTTCAGGAGGGTTTAGGCTTGTAATCCCATCCTTTGCATTGATTTCTGAAAATAACACTGTATTTTAAGGCAAGGAATATGCTTTTATCAAAATGTGAATGTCTAATATATACAAAAATACATTTTTACATTCAGCTAATTTAGTTATTGTATTATTGTAACTATTACAGGGCAAATCACATGCTATACACAGTTTTATGGTCTTTCAGTATAAAAACTATGAACAAATAATGTATATTTGTCAAATTTATAGTTTTCCTAGTTCTTATTTAAACATACAACTAACTTCCTCTTCTTCCCTCCAACAATATACATGTTTGGCTTGGGAAGGTGATGAAGTTAGTAGAAAACAGGTAAATACTGTATGCTTTAAGTCTGGGTGTGGTTCACAGTCTGCACCTCACTGCCGCAACTGCATGATATTTCAAGCAATGCAACGATGAAAGGTACGCCTTCCTAACCATGGTCCGGATTCACAGATACGTAGTTTTCGTCTCACATACGTTGTTTTATACTATGCATGCGTAGTAGCTTATTTACGCTATCTACATACCATTTCTGTACGTAGATTGCGCTTACGCATGCGTAGTAGCTCAATTCTTAAAACAACGTACGTAACACGAAAACTATGTAATTGTGAATCCGGACCTATAATCCTAACACTCCCCTAACCCTAACCTTAAACCTCCTGTCTCTGCAGCTTAACCCTAACCCTTATCATCCCGCAGTCTAACCCTATCCCTTCCCTCTTCAGAGCCAAACCCTATTTCACAGCCTACCCCTAACCAGAATGAGCACCTCGTGGAAAATGGACCATTCAACGTGGTACCCATTTCAGCTGTAATATATAATCAGAAATGGTGCAGCCAAAATGTAACTTTCGGCTGAATCATCTTCGACCTTCACTCCGGGAACTGCATCTCCTTTAGTGAAAATGATGCCCAAGCAAAGCTCGGCAAATCTGTTCCCAGGATTTAAAAATTCTTCATACTACCTTGTACTTCATGATTCATTTTATAGGCAATTTAGTTTATTCTCTAAACAGCCAATGCTTTACGGTGATAACAACCACATGGTGTAGTAACAATCTCTCCCTAAAATGTATGTGAAAATCTAAAATTCAATTGATACTTTTAATTATAACCTTCCATTAGAAGATGACACATAAAAAATGATAAGTAAATCTATTTTATTTAGTTATATTGCTCTTGGCTTCATTCTAAAAGATATGGTGGACCTTATGAAAGACAATGAACACCCTTTTCTAAAAGAATTGGATGCATGGAAAGATATTTGTCTAATTTTTACCATACAGATACCAACATTTTTGTTCACAAATATCCTAAAGAACAATGACATCATAATCAATGGATAGTACATTACAGAAAATAACATTTAAAAAGCCTTAAATAGCAGCACTCAAATAGAATTAGCATCTGCAAATTGCCGCAAGACAAGGCAACTTTAACATCAGATTAAGATACTGACGTGGCAGATGTTACACTGAGTCATAAGTATAAGTAGGTTACTCATACTCATTACTTTTATATGGTCATCTTAAGCTGGCATGTTTTATTTAGCTAACAGTACAGTACAAAACAAAACAATAAGTAGCAACATGTGTCTGTCCAACGTATACCTTCTTAAGATTAATTCAAGTTTAATTTTACAGACATACCCCAAGGTGAACTTCAACAATTAAACAAGTCACTAAAATCATTAAGCTAGATTGCCAAAGTGTGCAAAACAACACCGTTGGATGACACTCACTTGGGTGCCACGAGTCCAGGTTGGTCCACAGACCACAGGAGCTGCAGGGAGAAAGTCTGAGCTATGCTGATGACATAACTTATCATTAAGTCATTAGCGCAGCCTATCCTTGGATCGCTGATTTACCAACCAGGCATCAAGTGAAACCTATATCCAGCCAGGTGAAAGACAGCACAAGAAAAGTCAGAAAAGGGCAACTTATTAGAAAACAAATGTTGACTGTTTTATACTTGACCCTAAAGGTACTTTGAAGTAAGAAATTTGGAAAATCACTGGCCTAGACACAAACATTGGCATCTATTCTGTATCAGCTTTGAGAAGATACAGAGGTTTATTTTATGGGTCAAAAGTGAAGAAGTTGCTCATGGCCACCAATAATAGCTAAAATCTGATTGATTGCTAGGGGCAACATCTCCTTGTTTCTTCTTTAGAAGGTCTATTCAATTTGCTCTATAAAGTCCTGAAAACATACTCTACACTGCACTCCGTACAATGCACTTGGTATCACAAGAGTGTCTCTAAATTTTACTTTTCTTTGAATATAGAGAAATCAGATTAAATAGGTATAAAATAAAAACCTATCTATATTTACAATGACATTAAAATGAAATGATAAAATCCATGAAAATTCCAATGTTCATTCTCGGCTACAAAGTTCCTTTTATGTTTTCTATTGCTATTCATCTACTTGCTACCACTTATATTTCAGATTAGTACCATTATGCACTCAGTTTTGAAGTTTGTAAAGCTTGTCTCATCTTTCAGAACCCATCATCGCTTTTCTTGCCCATGAAAGAATCTGCAGTACCTAAACACTCAGTACAAGCATGCTTGTTATTCTTTCTGAATACTTCATTGGTAAGCAGAAGCTCTGAAATTTATTTTGAGATATATTACAATTACCATGTGACACCGTGTTCCAAGAAAAAAGCTAAATCCTATTTCTGTATTTATTTTGCCTAGTTTTATTTGTTTATTTTTTTGAAAGCTTTACATGTGCATACTGTTATATAGCCAATCTAAAAAAAAAACTCCACAATTCATTAAGGGTTGTTAATGATTAGTATATATTCTATACATATTTTCTACATGAAGATTACAACATAATAAAATAAAACTGATAAAATAAATAAATAAAAACAAACAAACTCTTTTGAGTTTTTACTGAAAGTTGTTGAGATGGGCTACCATCCATTTTTAGCAATCAAAAGCCTGAAAGCCAATACAATTGCATGTCTTGTAGCCACATGGCCAATGGAATAACTAACTGTGCAAACAAGTATTATATTTGAGTCTGTAGTTCTTAATGCAGAGCAGTTAAGCTACTGAATAAAACAAATGTGCATCAATTAAGTATACTAAATATTGTATGCGATACATTACTAATTCAATCACCTATCTAATTTATGAAACAAGAGAGACCACTCTAGGTACTTAGGTCTAAACATATTGAACCATCAGCTGTCTCTCTCTGACCTATGTCTAGACTGACATACAAATGTAACTGTTATAAGTACTTGCTAGCCTGGGCCAGAATTCCCTAGATACTTCTTTAGCATCAGTATCACTACCATAGCATGGGGCACAGACAAATGATTTCCATGATAGGCGTGCATTTAGGCCAAGAGTAAAAATCAAACAAATTAATGTGTGTTGTTGAAATGTCCCAATGATTACCATTTCCAGCAGGGATAAACAGGACGATTTCCTGCCAGGGGAAGGTCCTGTTATCAGTACCATACACCTCTCCTGCTGGGACAGAAAAGGGAGGCACTAGCAGAATAGGGATATTTCCGTTAGCTCATTGGCTTCCTTAAAATATCGGGCACTAGACTTGTCAAAAGATCAAATAATCGAACCAGATCAAAGCAAAATGTACCATGCCCACTAACCAATAATTGGATGATTGGGCCAATAATTGCTTTAGTGTATTGCCAGCTTAAAACTTATACTTAGACAAAAGAATAGCTACAGAGCCAACATGACCTATTTTATTCCAGAATTTCTTTATACTGAACCATACATATGATCTGAAACATATAGATGACCAAAAAATAATAACATAAACATGAACACTACAGAAGCAAGTTGCAATACACAGTATTGGAAAAGCACTAAAATGCACAATATCTGCAAGCATTCACGACAAGTCAGGATAAACAGACATCTATGCACATTAACATGAAAGCACATTATGCATTCATGTCTCTCCACAGAACTCAAATTAATGAAAGATACAGCAAGGTTTTAGGAAGCAGCATGTAGAAGTAAGCCTTATATAGTCAGTACAGCCAGTAACTACCTTGTGCTTTTCCATGCAGCATTACACTTCAAAGAGCTAGTAACAACTGGATTGGTTCCTCTCTCATTGGACACAATCATACTGTTATATGTTACTTATCCTTACACAGGGCTGTAGTAGCAATGGGGATCCACTGACTGTTCTGACGCCTTCTATACGGGGCTAGAGGAGGTCACTTACATACAATCCAAGGACCCAATCTTAAAAGTTAAGCGTCATCCACACTAAAATATAAATGGCATGGAAGTCTGGATAGTACAGATAGTACAGAGGGTGATTACCATGCCTTCACTGTATTATCTACATATGTACGCCTCCTAAATAGCAAAAGTGCTTTCTGCTTTCTGCCCAGTACCACCCTGCTGTCGTATATGGTCGAAGGATGGAACTCCGAACTGGGTAATCAGCACTCAGAAAAGCTTGGCTCCGCATGCATAAATCAGCTTGGCTTGCCCAATCCCTTACGTACGATCCTGCATTGCGTGCGAGACCCTCCCTCGTCCGGAAACTTAAGGTAGGGTTCTGAACTCAGAAGGTCCATCCATGCGAGGGGAGTTACGGGGATGTCGAGGGAATATAGCATCACAAATTACATATGTTATTCTCTGATGCGGTGGCTATTGTACGTTATCCATTCTTATGTGTGGATCCGAATGAGTAGTATTACAGTGAAAGTTTTTATCACTGCTCAGTAACATTAATGTTGCCTTTACAGCAGTAAAACCCTTAATTACAAACAGAAGCATTTTCACAATGGCACTGGGTGAACAGAAATGATTTGTGTGGTGTACGGCTGTTCACATGTATACATAAACGATGCATCCTAATGGACTGGTCACGTTAACGACACATTATACCTATTTTGCTGATCATTACAGCCATTAATCAAACCTTATTGACACACACAGACAACTCTCAGCGGTTATTGCCATGATAGACAATAAATAACATATAAGGTCTAGTAATGTATATAATATATTGCACGTAATTCCAATACAAATTGTAAGTGCAAGCAAGTAATTATGAACCCACCCATCTTGATATTATCTATGAAATGCATTTTAGTTGCTAAAACAAATCATTCAGACAAACAAATTAACAAAACCATTATATAACCCAAAGGAAACAATAACAATATAATCACAAACCAGACGAGGGCACTGATCCAGAATTTGGTCCAGGTTCAGAGATAATAAAGCAAGGGGGCTTATACAAGCCACTTGCGTTAAGTCCCCTTGCAAGTGACATCTGCCCATGCTGGCGCCAGATATTATGAAGCGGATTGCCGTGCTCACAGAACTCTGTTCCATTCCGCATGGCTAAACTCTGCTATGGTATAGCATACAGAATAGCATTTGGGGGCGGAGAACAGCAGCTATAAGCCCGCAGATCTGTATTGCCTTATGGCTGCAGAAACTGGCTAAAGTCCGCACCACAGAGAGTTCACTCCCCTGTTCTGTGTTGGCTTCCAGACCTCTGGAGAGTAATGGTAAAATAGGTGCAAGTTTAAACCTAACAAAACCATTTTCCAATGTGAGGGGTGCAAACTTTTAATTATGTTCCATGCTGGTAAAATACTTTGCTGCTGCACATAGAACTCACATACTACAGATCTTTAAGTTTGGTCTGTAAGTTAGAGATGATATTTCACCTCTTTTGCTTTTCACCATGTTTCCCAGGTACACATTTTCACTTCTTTCCCATGTACTCCCAAACTCTGGATCAGCCCTGAGGCCTGCAGAGAAAGGAAACCTTCTGGCAAAGTACATATGGATGGGTATAAATATGGAAGAGAATGCCCCACTAAAAACCCATTCATATATTTCAAACTTCTTTTGAACTAACGTACGGCAAGATGCATCGATAAAGCATGATTCTTTAACGTATTTCCCATCATGAGTGCTTAAAATTTCTGTTTATATTTATCATAAATTAACACATATCTATAAGAGGTGGAATGCAATTAAAATGAGAATATTAAAACTCTAATAATAGACACTCTTTAAACAGATAATATCATATACAAACAAACATTATCAGTATTATAATGTAAACACAAAAACATCTGTTAAAGGTTATTGGAGAACAAAGCTTTATCCTTCTGAAAATGAAGCATCTTTTCCCACACTGTACACACATAGTAAGTCACCAGCGGTGTAAGTGCTGTGAAGTATACATAAATATAATATATGAAGTTATCGCTCCATGATACCAAATCATTATATCAACTACATTGTACCACATTGTGGATGACAAATGGGAACATTTCTCGGAAATGGAGTATGAGTTTCACTGACAGAATAAATGGCTTACATTAATTTATTTTGTATGGCCAAGCAAAATTATTGCATGTTATAAAGCCTTGCAGTAAATGCGGACATTGCAGTGAATTCTCTTTTTACAGCCTTTAGCTTGTACTCTGTTATATCTAAAGCTAATGCCGTGTACCTTTTAACATAATAGTTTACTTAAGTATATAATTGTACATAAAGAGCTCTATAAATTATCTATATATTTTTTATATGTACAGCTGTGATATACTAACATGTAGGCTATTGTACATTATATATATTTTATTTTTACTTTTGCATAACTTAAGTATTTATTGTCAAACCACTTTCAAAATGAATCACATACTGCAATTATATATATATATATATATATATATATATATACACCTTCTGTGACCATGTAATGTATTATGATCCATATGTTACCCTTAGAGATAAGGGATTTGAATTATGTGAAATCCAACAGATCTGAATTTAGGGGTTCTGGGTTCTGAGGTAAACCAAGGCGGGACTCAGCTCCTCCCACCAAACTCGGATTGCAAATCAAGGCAAAAACACAATGTTTCTTCATTCGGATGTCAGAGGTTTTTGATTCTACATAAAACTGCAATTTTTGTGTTGTTTCTCATTAAATATAAATTATCTTTAAATATACAGTCAGCATATAATACAGTGTAGGTATACAAACATGCATACATGACATGACATGAATTTAGCTCTTTTTCCAATTTTTTGATTGAAGAAAACCAGATCAAATAACAAAACCAAAACATATGAGTTTTTATGACAAAACCAAAACCATAATACGATGAAGATTTAGAACCAAAACACATGGGTTGGCTCTCATCTCTAGTTACCCTAGATTTATCTATATAGACTATTTCACAAATACATATGATAGGAATAAAGGACTTTCCAATTGATATTTTATTATGTACTCTTGCCTTAGTCATTGGAGGTCAATATGATGCTTATTTATATAGGTATCCTTCAAATATTCAGTTTAACCTTAAACACATGGCAAACACCATCCTTTGCATAAGTTATAAGAAGTTTATTTCCAAACTATTCTGTATATGACCAATCTTAATAACCTTAAATATAGTATATTAGAGAGTTTGAACACTGGGCTCACCATTTGAGACCCTCAATGCTGATTTAAAGAAAACATAACCAAAATCAAAATACTAATTTATAGAATGCAAAAACTAAATTTAAGAGATGTTTAACTCAATATATACAATATTTTTACAGGATTCAAAATCTTTAATCAAATAGTAATCTAACAACTGTATAATGAATGTTTGTCTTACCTTATTTTGTACTTGTGTTTGACCCACCAAGATAAGAATGTTAGATGATATTATGGATAGACAGAAATTTATCAGAATGATTGACCTCTCAGATTTGATGTACCTATTAAAATAAAATTACAATTATTGAAAATATCCATCCCTGATATTAAAAATGAATTGTAATGAAAAATGTGCTGCTGTGATGTTAACACTTTTATTAATTCAAAATCTGTGAGTAACGTTTCCAGTGGAGAAGCTCTTTTTTATTGAAGAGCCTTGTTTTAAGGTAAAATGCATGCAGACTGAGTCCATTTTATCACTAAAGTTGGAATCGCAAATTAATATCTCATATGTGCTAAGAGTAAAACAATTAAAGTGGTTTTCCAATGTGTATATTGTTTTAAGCAATACAATATATAGTAAAAAAATGTATAATAACAATACAATAGCGTCATAATACATAATTGTTAAACAATTATGTTTTATAATTGTATTATGTTGCTTTAACCGTATATTGTTTGCTGAAAACCATTCATAATACAGTAGATGTGCTTACAACAGAGTTGCCTTTTCAAAAATAATCAACATTTTAGTAAGTATAGAAGCCATATTTATCTATTCAAATGAAGTTAGATGCAGTAGCTTCATGAATGGTCACATCTACCCTATGACGTAAAATAGGAAAACTATTTTCAGCCACAATAACAATGAAAGCCTTTGAGGAATACAATGTTTAATAATCACAAACAACTAAAATCTGTTTTATATTTGCTAGTCAATGACTGGTTCTAGAACATGGAAGCAATGGATTAAAGATCCAGGCTAGACTCCAGCTGTGAAACATCCATACTGAGGCTAAGTAACAAGTGTGATATGATACAATGGAGGAGGACACAGCTTGCACTACAGATACTAATGAGAAGCAAGGAACAGACAGCATGGACCATTCATTTACTTTAGTCCCAAACAATCAGAACCTAATTTAGAAAATAATTGGATGTCATTTCCTTCTTTATTAGAATAGATTTGCATATCAATGTAATAAACATTTTTTGCCAAGCAAAAGGTAAATGCCACTGTATATATTACTCAAAGTTCATTTAATACCAACACAATGCCAGGTTGCCTCAGTATTTACAAATAACAAAGTAAAACAATAAACAAATATGCCGTTATTTTTGTTATGTCAAGCACAAAAACCCATTTACCATGTTTTTCAATTAAGGTACAAATATATCTCCTTAACAGAATGATTATATGCATTATCTTTAGGCAATAATAAGAATGTCTAAATATAATACTTTGCCATAGTAACATTCATATATTTAAAGTGTCATAGTTTCATATGCGCAGTGAATGATAATATCATAATAAAAGTGACAATACATATCAATGCTATTACACTATAGTTGTAATACTTTGTACATTTAAAAAATCTCTCTGACCTGTACTACTGCACAAATAATTGAAAAAGAAACCTACCCATCTATAAATTTTCATCTGCCTTACTATGTAGATTGGCTGTCTAAAATACCATCTAGCATAACCACTTCCTTACATTAAGGAAGGGGGTAACTATATCAACTGCCCCATACAGATGATATATCGAGAAATCAATGGAATCTGTAGCTAAGAAGTCAAACTAACTCAAATACTGATCATTAAATGTAGAATTAAAATATCTTGCTAATTGCTCTTATTAATGTCTGCATCTTTTATGACTGGACAATAAAAACCAAAATAACAGTAAACGTTATTTACCCTACAAGTATTTTCTTTAAACAAACAAATCCCCCAAATGTGGTTAAATTCAATGTTTTTCAGCCCCTTCAATAATTTTTTATAATATGATTATATAAACCACTGTGAATCCATAGGTACAATTCTCCAAAGCCTTCAAGAAAGAAAATAGCCTTACCCTTAGCAACCAATCGCACTCTACCTATTTTTTACAATGTAATGGATGGATAAGTAAAATCTAGAATCTAACTGGTATCTTGGCTTTATTTAAGCTTTTGTAAATGTACTCCATAATATGTAAGTTAATATTCAAAATGTATTATACTTATGAGAAGGGCCCTCTAAAGATTTGACATTTACAAACAACTGTCTCACATGAGAATTTGGAAAGTATTGAAAGAAACCTTCAAGGTTATAAGGAAGTTGTAAAAAAAAAAAAATATATATAT
>WWET01000236.1:689905-723944 GCA_011038615.1 Limnodynastes dumerilii | reverse complement strand
CTGTATTCAGAGATCCGTTTTCGAGGGGAGTTGCATGCATATTTTTAGGATCGGATCAACTGCGCATGTATAATAACTTTAGTTATGCTATTTATGTTGACTATACGCACGTAAGTACCTAACTGAGGTACATGTGAATCGCACTTGGGGACATACACATGGGAAATTTTTAAATAAAGGTGGGGGAAAGCATTTAAATGAACGCATGGAGATGTGGTTATAAAGAATGGCATGGATGGAGCACATATACACACGTAAGTCACATGTAAAGAGCAGAGTGGTGTAGTGACTCGTAAGTTCCCAACAGCACGTCCGGGAGAGGGGAGTGTTGGGGTTGTTGGTGGGTGTCCGGCCGTCCGTATAATTGCGTACATAAAAAAACGGATCTCTGAATACGGCCCATACTATCTACTTCTTATGCTTTCTTACACTATAAAATTGCTGTATATTAAACTTTATTAGATTTTTTAATAAGAAACGTAGTTGAGTTTATATGTAAAATGTAAGTATAATTGTCAAAGCAGAAATGGAAAGCTGGCAATGTAATTTGTACTGGGTCCCGCCACTTGTGATGACAGCCTTCTATATACCATTACTAAACTGACCAAACCAAGTTAAGGGAGATAGTTGAGGACAGCAGAAAAGTAAAGGTTTGATCAAATTCTGAGATCTTTAACTCCTCTGTATGGTTTAACAATCAGATAATAATTGCTATTATGCCTGTTTATTTATAAATCTCCAGTATTTGTTTTTTAATTATACTTACCTACCATGAGCTATTACTTACCTACCATGAGCTATTATTGTACTGTACTTTAGCCACTATTATGCCTTATCCTTACCTATTAAATGACATTTTCAGTATTTTTACCAGTATGTCCTACTATACGAAACACGTTGATATTCTACCATTGTTAAAGTCTACTATTCACACAGTCACTCACTCAAAAAATACTTCACAAAGGCACACACAATATATTCCTTTGTCAGATTGTTTGATTTGACAACTGCTGACTTCATTTTTTTTTTCAGTCCCAGTGTTAAATACATAAGGTTTCACAAGAATTATTAGCAAAATCACATAGTTCTAAGCCATTCAGCTATTGACAGCTTTCTTCAGTGATCCTATGTCCTTATTCCTGCTCCCCCTATACTAAAAATATTGGTTGGATAAAGCTTTGTAAGTTGCATTATTAGAATGATACCTGCAATGTAAATGCATTCGAGGCACTGTGTCACTAAAAAAATATGTTCTGCAGCTCTAACATTTTAAATGCTGATCATGGGGTATAACTCCTAAGTAATAGCTTTGATATATAAATCAGGCAACTGAATACTGGTGATATATGACTTTCAAACATCAGTTCATCAAGAAAACAACTTGAAATTGGTCATCAAAGCAAAAATAAATGAATGTAAATAAATAAATAAATAATGTACTTTTTGTTGCTTATATTGTAAAATGTATTCAGGTTCACACTTCTTTCTGTTTGTCCTGTTACACTCAGCTACATTAACAGTTTTTGAAATGCAGAAAAGGGAGAAGGTTTTAAGAACAAGTGATTAGCAAAGTAGGAAATCCACTGACATTTTATTTCATTTTTATTGAAAGTTTTAAACAAAAACTGTTTTAGATAATATAAATGGGTCCTTCGAATCTCACATTTCTTTTTATTAACTAAAACCCCAATAAAAACCCTAAATCCAAGAATTATATGAATCCTATCCCAGACTCAGGGGCGTTTTAAGAAGTAAGGGGGCCCTTGTGCAGGATTTGTACATGGTCCCCCCCCCCAGGACTGTGGACTTTAAAAGTCGCAGGGCCTACCCGCGCTGTAAGCCCCGCCCCTTTTTTGGCCTGTGAATCGGGACAAACTCACCGCAGGGGAAGGGGGACTCAATCAGCATCTATTTCTTTCCTCCGGAAGATATTAGAGGGTAGAAATAGATGCCGAATGGTCCCCCTTCCCCTGCCAACCCTGGGTGCAGGATGAATGCCACAGGGCCCCCTGTTCTGAGGGGCCCAGCACCCATTATAGATACGCCTATGGCTAGACTGACATTCAACAGATTTGGGACCTGATTCGTAGATTGAAACTAAGGGCCTAATCCAGACCTCCGTCACCCGGCGTTAATACGTCTAAAAAGATGATCTGCGTATGCGTCGGGAAGATGTAGCCCGGCATAACTACGGCAACGCCTGATCATGGATCGGGCGTCCGTAGCAGCAAGTAGTAACGCTGGAGGGGGCATTCCCCTCCGTTACTACGCTGCAGTTAGTGCAGATAGGCAGGGGGTAGGGTAATGAGGCTGGGAGGGCGGCGTTAGCATACTAACGCCGCCGTACCAGCGTATTAACACTAGCTTACGCCGGCTGAAGTTAGCGTAGCCCTAAGCCGGCGTAAGCAAGTGTTAATACGCTGGGGCAAGGGGGGGTGTTGGGGGAGTGAAGCAATGGTACGCTGAGCGTTAGACCGCTCAGTGTACCATCGTATCTATGGATATGGCCCTAAGAGAGGAAAGTTACTCCTGGGAAAAACCATGTTGATTTCAGAGGGAGTCAAGTTAATTGTATTCTTTGCCTGCAGGGATATATCTTTGAATTGCTTACTGCACACAGATACTGACCAGCTTTACTATCACACTGTTATTTAGACTTGGGATAGGAAACATCACCTCTCAACTCTAATACTTTTTGCAACAGATGAAATATGACTCCCCTGCAATCAACATGGTTTATCCCAGGAGTAACTTTCCTCTCTTATTTTCAGTCTCTGAATCGGGTCCCTGGTTCCTTAATAGATGACTGTTATTGTGTTTAGTCATATATCTTTTATGTCTCTTATATTAACATTTACCTATAAATGTATTTATTTATATTTTATTACATTTATTTATATATATATTTATAGTCCTCCTAGATTCATATAGGTATAGAGGCATGATTAGTAATCATTATCAGTCTGATCAGCTGTCATAGAAGTTGTTTATAAATGTACCATCAGATCTGCTGCTAGGCTGCTTGAGCAGGGCCTATGCCCCATCTGATGTCCTGTCAACTTAATTGACAGTGCCGTGGCTGCCCTTTATATTAGTAACAAGTAAAAGCGGCGGCGGAGGTTATAGCGACTCTGACTGACCCCCGTTTCTACCGCTCTCCTGCAGCATATAACAGTATAGCAGGCGCTGCTGCTCTGTAAGTGAGGTTGTCAGCTGAAGATATTTATAAACCACGCTTAATGCTGTGTACTGTTTATGAACAACTAAGCAGCAGCAGCCACGCAGCTGATTGTCAGCGCACACACAGTTCAGGCACTGTTCTACACATGTTCAGAGCTGCGAGCAGCCTACACGTGTATCGGAGTAAGTTAGGGCCTCTGAGGAGGCTTTGCCCTGGTCCCCAAACCCCCTCGCTGCTAAAGGGGCGGCCCTGTGTACCATAATGTATTTCGTTTTACAGACTCAAATGCTCTCAGGTTTTATTTTTTATTTTGTGAGTATGTGTAACATTATCAGTCTTGCATCAAGACAGTAACATACACAAGGGTCACTGGGTACATTTTTTGAGAGGGCTTATGGGCCAGATCCAGACCCCCGCACACTTTACATGCGTTGGGGGGGTCAGTAAGTACGTACGTAGTGGGGAGTACACTCCCCACCATCGGCAGGAAATCTGGACACTTACATGTCCAGATTTCTACCTTAACTATTACGACTATGGGTCTGCTGTCGTATGGATGAAGACCTAGACGTATAGGGGCTTCCCCGCCCCCGTCACCTCATTTAGATGACTATCCCCACCTGTATGGCGGGGATAGGGCCACTGTAACTGAAGGGTCAGTCCCTTCAGCGTAAGTACTCATGTACAGAATTTCGTTACCTACGTAAGTACTTACACTGTTTGAACATCTGGCATGCACGTGCACAGATGTTCAGACACAGGGGACTTACACAAATGACTTGTGTAAGTCCGCTGTCGGACTTAGTTCTGGATCCAGCCTCATGTAAGATAAGAATTCATGTAAGGAGAATTCCATGGGATGTTTAACTTGTTTGACTTCTTGCAGTTGCACAGAAAAGCCCACATTTGATATATAATTCTGTAAAGCAAATACATGTTTATATTAATCATGCTACAGTGTATTAATATGCAAACTTTATTCCTCCGGTATTAGTAGTAGCACTTGTGCTTTCATAATGTGCATGTACATTCCATAAAAGTGTTCCTTTTGACAATCCATTTGACAGAAAAGAAATATTTATATTCCCAAGGACAGCCGTCATATAAAGGAAGCATTCATTTATTACTGTACACGTACTCTCTTGAATGTCTTGAATTGACTTTTGTTTAATATTATCCAGACAGAGTTGGTTGTTCACATTGGCCTTGTACACAACACTGCTTAACTCTGGTTATTGCACAATTTTATCCAAGGAAACCAACTTGTATCCAAGGGCAACAACAAGAAAGAGTTCAGGTAAGATAATTAAATAAAAGTTAATAAATAAAATGCAGGTAGAAAAACATGTTAATAAATAAACAAAACAAAGAATTATTTTCATATTTTTTTTTTTAGTCCATATACATATAAGTTTATGTACATACTGAATAAACAGTTACCCAAAAAACGATTTTGTCATTTGCATTAAAGTTTAAAAAAAAATCATAGAACAGACATTGCTCGAACCCTAATGCTGAGGAACTTTGCAAAACTATTTCTTCGGCCTTTTATGTAGCAGACATTTAGGACCAGACTGGGATGTATAGGTGTGCACTCGTACAGCCTACTGATACAGACTTCCCATTTGCCAGTTTAGGTTTATATGAGTCACATATATTATGGAAGGGTTCTGGTGTTAGAAGTTTGTGCTTGTCGGGAGTGGTAAAGAAGCGCTTGCAGAGAATCATGGATACAGTGGCGACCCCATAGTGGATCTTCATTCATCTTTTAATATTTGGATCCATTTCTTGATTGTTAATGGACTTTTAATATTTGATCATTTCAGATGCCAAATTGGTTACTTAATTTGTAAAATGGTACAACATATGGGAGATACCTAACAACTGTATTGACTTTGGTGGCCTATAAATGAGAAAAGGCCAACAATGCAATCAACAAAATTGGTTTTTCACAATTAGCTATAGTGACTAACATTGATTTAATCTGAAACTGCCTTCTAATTAATGCCTGTGGTTTAGCAATAACACGATACCTTCAGCAGAATATGTAGTGGATTAGTAATTACTTA
The DNA here is from genome assembly GCA_011038615.1 of Limnodynastes dumerilii. NCBI lineage: Eukaryota > Metazoa > Chordata > Amphibia > Anura > Limnodynastidae > Limnodynastes > Limnodynastes dumerilii. The sequence continues at coordinate 718,694 of WWET01000236.1, read as the reverse complement.
CAAGCACTCTTATCCATACTGCCCACATGAAAATACATATATTAACAAAATACAGATTAAAGAGTAGCACAGTGCGTGTTATTATTGCTTGTCATGTAATTAGACACAGCAATGAGGTAACGTTACTGGCAGAAGCACTGAACACTCAGTATAACACCTGCTCTGAGAATTGACAATACAGAAAATAAAAAATAAAATAAGTTTACCATAAATTATGTTTTACTCTATATACTGTAGAGAGAGATAGATAGATAGATAGATAGATAGATAGATAGATAGATAGATAGATAGATATATAGATAAAACAAACACACATATAACACAAAAGATAGTGGACCTGATTCACACTTAAGAATTCTTCCGATTTTAGGTGCGTATATTTAAGAACCGATGCACTGCACATACGTAGTAACTTTTATACGCTAATTGCGTTGGACTTAAGTTTGCAAATTCCGTGCTTATACGCTACAAACTTAAAATCTGTAGGTTCGTAGTAACAAACGCAGAAATGGGCGTTCCATGAATAAATAACTAGGCAGATTTGGGTGGAGAGAGGCATTTAAATGAGCAAATGAAGGCGCGGTTATGCAGTTAAGTTCCTAAGTAGATGCCCTACGCATTCAAATGCGAACCTACAGTTAAGGGAGCCTTATGGCACTCGTAAGTCACAAAAGAACCTGAAAACCGGTTGTGTGCCGAGGGAGTTTCATTGCTATTAGTTGCGTATATTTAGGAACCTATCACGTTCTTAATTATGAATCAGGTCCAGTGTCTCTATATGCCAGAAACAAAATAAAAATTATTTTACCAAACCACAAGCTTTGAAAATAGAAATTTGCTATTAAGAAAAGGAACCTATTTTCCTGTTACAGACTGTAGCGGGTAAATTAGGGTTAAGCTGTGGCAGCTGCAGCAGGTAAAAGATTAGGGCTTAAGGGGAAGGTTAGTGTTACGCTGCAGGGAATAGAGGGGTTAGGCTGTGGGCATGGACTGTTAACCTGCTGAGCATGGAGCATTAGAGTTAGGGCTGAAAAATGGGTAGGTTAGAGTTAGGCAGCGGTAAAGAGAGAGCTTATGTTTAGAAAAGGTTAAGGGTAGGGTTAGGTAAAACACTTACCCTCTCTCTTGCGCAGTTTAGCACAGTTATGCTGCCATAGAGTAGCTTTAAATCTCAGTCCATATGCCACTGAACATCTCAGAAGATTTAAAACCCACCCACACTGTAAAATTTGAATGCTCCTTCCCACCCACCTTACAGAGATTAGGTGTACAGAGGGGATGCACCACCTTGTCGGACGGATCTCCAGGCATACAGAGCGGTTGCGGAATATGTGGCGTGTGCACCTGACTTCCACAATCAGCGTGCAGAATTCAATTGTGAAAAGCTCTGTGAAAAATATATGCAGGGAAAAAAAAGAGAGGGGGGGGGGGGGGGGGGTATGTGCAATTGTAGGGTAGCAATATCCATCCATCCAAGTAATCACCCTGTTACCCATTACCCACGTAACAACAGACTTTTGCTAGCCTAACCTACCTTAAGTTTGGATGTCTGATGTTTGCATGCCTATAATGTACATTATAAGTCCAAGTTATCACCACTTGTAACCACAACTAAGCCAGAAGCTGTTAAAAGTGTCATTTTACTTAAGTCTGGATAAGGCAGAAATTATTTTGATCAGGTAACATGGATACATGCAAATAGGCTCAAGCAAACAAAATCGAGCCTGAAAGCTTGGAATTAAGGGAAATTCAGGTCTGAAGATCTAGTCCATTCATATATTGGCAGCTTGTGAGAAACAAAATCAGTTTTTTGTTGTTGTTTTCCTTTTTAACACATAATGACCTAAGGTACAAGATTTAGGAATTGCTGTAATGTATTAATCTCTGCATTATTGGGGGCTATTTTACTTTTTTTATACCCCTTCAGTACACTGTAGTTTGTACTATTTCAGTTGACATGACTTGGATCGGATCCAGACATTCGATGCAGTGTAGGTAGTAGAAAGTCACTCACAAGGCTTTGATAATAAAAAACGGGCCTATCTGGCTATTTTATTCACATAGAAACCGACGTTTCAATCGCCTATAGCGATTTTCCACAGGGTCACAATATAAAAAATCATCATCAGTATTGTGACCCTGAGGTAAATCGCTGTAGGCTATAGCCAGATAGGTTCTTTTTGCATTATCAAAGCCTTGTGAGTGACTTTGTACTACCTACACTGTTGTCTACTTACCTACTGGAAAGAGCACCACAAGCAGCTCACCATTTTTGATGCAGAGAGGAGTGACGGCTTCTTGTAATATATATATATATATATATATATGTGTGTGTGTGTGTGTTTGCATGGAAATTACAGTCCTTTTCCAGAATGAATAACGCAAGCCAACTTACATACGCAGCTTGCACAGTACATTGACTTCAGCATCGGAACGCAGCCGGCCTATGTTTGATATGCATGGTGAGTGGACATAAGAGTGCTAGAAAACCCTTATGTAGGATTCTGCATTGCTACATGGGCCTTTTGCATGTAAACACTTAAGGTAGGTTTCTGAATGCTGTATGTGAGAGAGGAGTGCAGGGAGTGTGCACTACTCTCGCACGTACAGAATTTAGGATTGCAGATTCCATACATAAGCCTACGTTGCTGACACTAATCTGAACTTGATTGTGGATCAGGGCCTATATAATGATGTCTAAAAATGTATTCATATTTTTAGGTTTTAAGGTTTTTAAGTAAACATTTATTTACTCATTATGTCAAAATTATAACATTTTGATTTACTAAATCGTCAAACCATAATTAAAACTATGTTGCACACATTAATCTGTTGACTTTCAGCTCTGTTTGAGTACCAAGTATAATATAAGTTATCTTGTGCCAATGTTGTACAAATTAACGAGTTACACACAAACACCTTGACACATTTGATTATCAGGTTCATTTTTATAAGTACAAGCTATGACCTTGGGCAGTGTCAAAAGAGTAACTAGATTTTGCCTCTGTAGAGTGCAACCTTAATGGTTGGCTTTCGTTTTAACTTGGGACACCATTACATTTACAAGAAATACTACAAAACTGCGCTTCTCTTTACAGTCATATTCTCCATGGAACATAATAATGGCTTTCATAATCATTTTTTTATGATGCCGGATTTTACTACTAAAAGTATATAAATATACAATTATATATACAATATTGCATAATAAATAACCTCGCATGTCTACTGACCCACATACAAGTAGTAAAAGGTTTCTTAAAAAAGTCCAAAAAAAAGATCCCAAGGAAACATCTTTATAAAGATATTATTCCTCTTAGTGGTGTAGTGATTAGCACTCACCTTGGCTAAGTCAGGGTAGAAGTCCCACAGAAAGAAGTTATTATCAGGCCCGGTGTTTTACTGATGACTTTTAAGATGACAAATCCCATTTCCGAAGAGAAGTGCTGCCAGACAACTTCCTCTACCAATGTGTTCCAACTTCTGAGTAGTCTTTTTCAAGGTGAGTATAGGGGGGTCCCCGTTGTGAACAGCCCTATTTCAATAGGGCCGTTCACTCCCAGCTAGTTCAGAACTGCCTTGATGAGGCATAGCAATCCATCCCTGGAGCACTGAACACGGGGCTCCGAAAAGTAAGTAATGTTTCTATCCCAACCCTCTTCTTCTATTATCCTTACCCTAACCCTCCCCTTTTATTACCTTCCCTTCCCTGCAGTCTAACCTAGAGTATCCCTACCCCGCAGGCTGACCCTAACCTCCGCTTCCCTGCAGATGATTCTAACCATAACCCTCTCCTTCCATGACCCTACCCCTAACCCTCCCTTCCACAGAGCCTAACCCTAAGCCTCCCCTAAGCCTAAAAGTCCCCGGAGAGGATACTCACCTCTCCAGTGGTCCGGTTGGCAGGAATTCCAAAAAGGAATGGGTGAGTATGCCGATCGCATACTCACCCAGTCATAAAAAATCAAAAATAGCTGTCATTGGAAATAGAGACAGCTGAAAAGCAACTTTTGGCTCTCTCTACTTGACAGTGACAGTCATCGGTACGGGGACTCCCACCGGTATAGGGGAGTGTAGGAAGTCCTTAAATATGCTGAGTGACATCATCCTTCTTATATTATTTTTATTTACCATTTTCACAAAACCTTAAAAAGTCCATGCTTTAAAATCAGAATATAAATGACTTTATAATCATAGGGGGAAATTCACATTTGTGAATATGTAGAATTTATCAAATCATAAAAAAGCGGGGATGCCTCCTAATGTGCATAAACCGACAAACTATCAGACTTTTTTAGAAACTTTTTATTTGTTGATTTATTGATGAGAATATGAATTTACTTGAAGAAACTTAGAAACACATTTTTTTACAAACAGGTACCACAATCTTTAAACACACAGAGATAATTGATGACAGAAAGAAAAGAATTTTAAAGATTTCGCTACACGCAAACTGACACGACATCCTAAATAGCAGTTCACGTTACACAACTGTAGCAATTTCTGTGTTTTTTGCACTATATATCATGGTACCCCATGAGGAAAGAAATAATAGATACTAGCAAAGATTTACCAGATATGCTGGAATGCAAGACATTGAAAATGTGAGTGCGTTGCTGAAACTTTTAAAATTATGTGTTGGGAACCTATCACTATATTTTTTGTTTTCTTTCTCTTTTATGTTTAACACCTCTGGAGAGTGGTGTGAAAGAAGGTGGTGTAATTAGTAATGTGGGGTAAATGGAGTAACCATGGGACTGTGATATGTTATGTTGGAAGAGTGATGTAACTGTTGGGGTGCAATCTGAAAAGGAATAGGCACTTCAAAGTTACAATATATAAAGTATATAAGGAAGGGAGTAAAAGGGACACCAATTTTCTCGCACTCCCAGGTCCCCAAAATATCTATGGCAATTACTATGATTGTCTATTTGTACCACTACTTTTTCTACTATTATTAGTGCTACCATGAAATATTGAACTATTTTTAACATTAGTGCTAATAATTCTACTACTGCTAGTATTGTTATTATTATGACTACTACTTTTACTATGATTGCTGCTACTACTTTCTTTATTATCCATTTATTTTGTCTTTACATTTGCAGTAAAATGTGCAGCACAAAAACAAGAATATATCACTGTTACAAGCTTTAAACTAACACAATGAAAAAGTGTAGGAAATCAAGTTTAGTCTGGATATTTTACTTTGTAGCCAGGCCTTAACTGCCTTTGTTATAAATTAAATCATTTCTCTAGATTCAGCGAAGCTAATTAAGCTATAATTTTCAGTGTTCTAATGCTAAACAGGGTCAAATCAGTATCATTAATATTTTGATGATTTTCTTAATGTTCCTTTGCATCACATAAGGGTATACTTGACCTTGGATGGAATTGTTTTTCTTACAAAAGTTGTGAAGTTTTATTTTGTGGTTGTCGAGTTAAATAACCATTGGGATTGAAACAAAATTCTGACTATAACGATTTTGACAATAACGTTATGGGGGGGATCCAGGTGAGCTAAAAGTAATTTACTATCAACACTGATAATCTACTGTTTATTCCGCTCAGTGAATAAGTATCAAAGAAACATGAAAGTACTCGGCAGAGTCATAGCTTAACGCAAAAAAAAAAAAAAAAAGTTGCTTCGTTGTCAATTACAAAACAATTATAAAATACAATCCCTAAAAGTATCATGTGCAACAATTTTAGCAGCGACTTTAAAGTCTACTGGGTTAAACTACAGTATTAATAAAAGCAAGGTCAGCATGACTTTTCAAATTGTGAGTGTAAATGTCATATTAACAATATTAAAAACAGTCAAGTTGCAATAATTAAATTATAAAAGGTTGATATAAAAAACGCACTTAAAGAAATAGGTCAATTCCTATTTCTGACACAATGCATGGGGTTGCTATATACATTCAGATCATATTTTCATAATAAAAATAATAATAATAATAGCATGATAAAAATTCCTCTGAAAATACAATTATGGACCAGTTCCAGACCCCCTACGCTTTACGTATACGTGCAGGGTAGAGAGAGGAGTGTACGCCCCCTGTGACTCCCCTCTCTCGAGCTTATGCTGCCATAAGCCTGCCTTAAGTCCATTGTGCAGATCACCAGTCCGTACGACCACTGATCCACACCAGTGTGGGAGCCCCCCCCCCATACTGTACAATTACCATGCTTCCCCTGCCCACTTTAGTGGGCGGAGGGGAAGCACAGCCCATTATTCGCAAATGGGCTCCTACGGAACTTAGTTCGGTGCGAATCTTGCTACGCTAGTGTTACTAGCATGCGCCCCCCAGTCAAATCAGGCCAAATACACACTTTGGGAACAACAGGGGAATTACGTACATCTCGCACGCATGCGCACAACCTTCTTATGATGCCGCAAGGGCCGGCTCTTACTAAAAGGGGGCTTCCCCCCCCCCCTTTACATATGTCGTATCTCCACCGTGAAGGCGGAGATAGACATGCAAATGAGGGGATGGGGCGGGGGAAGCCTCATCACGGGGGGGGAAGCCTCATCACGATCGGGTATGCAGCTGTAAGGCCGCATATGTGATCGTAAAAGTTAAGATAGGAATCTGGACATGTAAGTGTCCAGATTTCCTACCAACAGCAGGGAGTGCACGGGGCGTGCACTCCCCGCTACAAGGAAGACCATAATGACCTCGGGCACCCGTAAGGCGCCCGTAGGTCTGGATCCGGCCCTTTGTGTGCATAAGTGGCCTGACATTATCAGGTCTGGATCCGATAAATTTTAATTATACAGTGCAATGAAATATATAGTTTTGCTAGATAATCAACCATGTCAATTTATTAGCAGATGCAATGTCTTCCCAGGCTGTCCCTCTGTGTTCCTTGGGTTGATTGGTTGGTTGGTGGAAGTCTCCAGAAAAGCCGATGTATTCTGTGCTTATCCCCAGGTGAGATAGTTTTTTTTAAACCATTTTTTTAAGCACAAGGCATCAAATTATTGATAAGAGTGGTAAATTATTAATATGTCTGTTAATTATTGACAGCTGACATGTTAATTGCAATTGAAATGTACATTTCTATTTTATTTTAATAGTATTTCTAGCATTTAAGTCTTCAAATTGTCAGCAAAGCAAAAATGGCAACATGATAGGTTAAGAAAAAATATTTTCAGGTGCAAAGAATATCCAGAGACTGCTTTAGTGAACCACATTCAAATGACACAAAGTATATTTTTCAAGCCCCACGTTATTAGTAAATCAGTAAAATATCTGTAACAGTTTCCATGGAGTCATGACGATAAAGCAAGCTGTAATAGATGAAACAATAACTCTGATATTGACTGATGATGAGTTATACTGTGTGTCTCCACTGGTCAAGCCTTCTCTGCTGTGAAGGGCATGACAAATAAGATAGACAGGCTGTAAGAGTAAATCTGTGTATTTTATCAGAGGCTGTAATAGCAGCACTATCAGTGTGTGGGAGAAACGAGAGGAGGATAATGAGAATGAATTTAGTGTTTGCAGAGCTTTGGTCCAGTAAACTGTGTATGAGTGCCAGTATGTATGTTTTTTACCTTTAATATATATTGTCCCTTGTATCTATGTTATTCAATGATTCATATCAGTGGCATAACTACAGTTTGTTCTGGGATTATGGCTGCTATGGCACCTAAAGGAGTGAGGAGTCCAAGCCCCAATGGCGGTGATGTTGCTTCCAAGCACTGCTTCACTTTCAAAAGAAAAGAGCAGGTGTTACTGGTGGCAGGGGCATCACCACATTTTGTTGTTTGCGGGGCAAGAATTTAGCCCTCCCCTTGGAACCCCCCTCTACTCTTGGTGCCCTCTATCCCCTTGGTGACCTCCTATTTGCAAACTTAGCCTCTGCGATGTGCTCTCTGCTTACTGAATGACGCTGACTTGACATTGGGGTCACACCAGCATCACTCAGAAGAGAGTTACAGTGTCTGTCCCTGTGCAATCCTCTGCCAACAATCCCCCGACACCACCTGCTGTGGGCCCCCTTTGCCCCTTCCCCCTTGTTCTGACATCTATGACTGCTGGCCATGCTTCTTGCTGAGCAGAGGGGCAGGGTGCAAGAGTACACAGGGGTCCTGCAGCTGACAAACTCGGACACTGCTCCTAATAACCTTTATAATGGTCAAAAAATACAGTTGTAGAATTTGCGTAATTCAGGTTAGTAATCAAATTGTTTTCCTATTATTAGTAAGAAAAAAAAACAGAAACTAGAGTAAATAAGAAAAAGGAAAGTCATTGACTGGATACCGAGAATGCATGTTGTAGAAGCTAAATATCCGAATCTAAGCTACATTCACAGATACAGATTTGGTCACATTTATGGGGACAATGGGGACAGGTTATAGTCAAGTAGAGTAATGACAGAAAAATTTCTCCTCATTACCACCACAACATTGTTATTCATCATACCCCTCACCTCTAAAATTCATATATCCATCTTCCTAAGAGGACCATGGTCCAGATTTACTAAGCTGCGGGTTTGGAAAAGTGGAGATGTTGCCTATAGCAACTTATCAGATTCTAGCTCTCACTCTCTTTTTACATACTAGAGAATGTCAGCTAAAATCTGATTGGTTGCAATGGACAACATCTTCAAACCCGCATCTTAGTAAATCTGGCCCCATGTGTGTTATTGATTATTCCCCTATTTGATCCCTTCAGTTATTTATCAGCTCCATATGTGTTACCCATCATCCCACTCAAATCCATCTGATCACTTGATGATCCTGTTCCCAGTAACTGACATCAGGACGGCAGGGATTGTGATTGTCTAATATACAGATAATGCTAATAGATACTATATGTTAGGTATTAGCATACTCACAGCCAATCAGACAATCCTGAAATTGACAACCCTTCCCTCCATATTTTGCTCTCCTAAGACCTAATTCACACTTAATAACATACCTAAATATACGCATGCCATGTGCATATCTTTGCTTTTTTTTGTGAATTGCGCATGTGCAATTAAGATTTTATGCACGGAATCCCGTTACACAGAGTTAAACTCTGTGCCTAATGATATCCGTAAGAAGGAGCGTGCCGCTACTCCGTAAGTAGGAAGTTCAGAAAAGTGGGTGGGGAGAGGCATTTAAATAAGGTGGTATGGGCTGGGTTTGCAAAGTTTGCATGTACTTTAGCAAAATCTGTACAAAGGTATGCATGGAGGTAGCTCTATGGACACTGAAGTCAGTAAAGATCCATAAGAACCAGGAGAGTGTCATTTGCTTTACCACTTAGGTGCGTATTTTTGGGAATCCGTGCATACTTATTTCCTACTTATCTGTGAATCAGGCCCCTAGTCTCTTCCTCTAAACACATGTGCAGACCCCTCCATACATAACTATGTAAGTTTGGCATGGTTAGAGTAAATATATGCATATAGAGTGATTTACTAGATTTCTTTGCAGAATCCATCTGAAAATATTTTTCTAATAAGTTAGTATTTAAGTAAATGCATGAAACTAAATGTTTTGCATTAACATAAGTACAATAAAAAAATCATGAATGCCAACACATTTTTACACTTCTATTATCTTACACAGATCCAGTCATTCTAGAATATTCTGACTGATGTAATCTAGAAGACAGGGCATGCAGCTCAGCAATTGGAAGTTACTGGAGCGCTTTACACATTGGAATTCTAATTAAGAAGATTGAAGCACTCCTAAAAATCATAAAACTAATACTTTTAAATCATACTATACACAGCAGCTCCTGAACCCTATTCACTTGCAAGGAAAAGCACTTATAAAAGACAGTGAAGTGCTACAATAATTTCAAATAACTATGTGTAACGCAACGTAATTCTAAAGTGCTGAAGAGTTTCATTATTTTTAAGAAGGTTTTCAATATGAAAGTCAAACAGATTTCTAGTGCATTACAAATTGAACTGATTTAAAAAACCTCATTCACGTTTACTTGGCACATTAGGCAATAAAGGAATACATACACCCATGCTCCAATGACTTTCAGGAGGGAGAAGGAATAAAAATGTCAGGCTGCGCAAATTAAAATCTTAATCTCTTTAAGGATCTAGGGTCACGGAGTTAACCAATGTTTTTTAAGCTGCTATAAAAATTATTTCTCCAAATGTCATTGACCTGTTTGTTGGTGAATCATATGACCACATTGATTATAAGCAATTTATATTTGAGAATATATTAGAACATATTACAATGTATTTTGAAAATAAGCTTGGTATAATTATTGTTTTGCTCCTACTTTTTTGGTTAAAATAGAATAAATATCATTTCAATCCTTAATGGTGTTGAAGAAAAAATACCCTCTTAGTTCATTCATATCTTTTAATATATAGAATGAGAATAATTGATTAAGCCAGTGCTCAGTGTCATTGCAAAGAGCACTGAATAGTCCACATTTATTTCACAGACGTTCTCCCTCACCCTTCGTTTGTCTTTTTTTGTGCACAAACCCTAACTTACATTGACCCTCCCTTCACATACTTCCTTGTACTGTACAGTATTATGCTGAAACCTTGGAATTCCTACTTCAATGACCAATGTACCCAGCAATGACACTTGACTGTGTCTATACAAGACAAAGGTCCACATTCAGATTGCATTGCAAGTGTGGTTAATCATCGTGGGAACAGGCAGAATACTCTTTTATGTACAAGAGAATTTGTTCTTTTTTTTATATTTTCAGAATATTCATGTTAGTAAAGGTCAATATATACAGTATGTTATCAGTTATCAGTATGAGTATATATTAAACTGCAACTTCACTGAACCCATTAAGTCAGAGAATTTACTGGCTGTGGTTAAAGTAGAAGATTAAATTACATTTTTGAAGGGAATAAAACAAATTAAGTTTAATAGATTTATACTTAAAGAAGTGCATATATACATTTACAATTAAAATGTAGACTACGAAAAAACCCTGGTGCTATTGGGGCAGATCCAGAACAGCGGTTTCTGGCATATTTACACCTGGCAGAGACTTAAAAACGCTTTTTTGTATGTACTGAGCATGCGCGAAGCAGACGCCACGTAACGAAACGTAAATGTGAGCGTAAGGTCCTTTCACGTAACAATAGCGTAAAAACAATCAAGGGGGCGTGCCAATATTATGATAGCCATAAGTACGATATAATTACGCAATGTAGGCGGGGTTTGCATTTAAATCGTACAGTATGGGTGTGCTTAGCGGCGTAACTACGCGCAGGCTATACGTACGTGTGCGGACGTGAGCCGTTATGCTGTCAAAAGTTAAGGTAGGGTTTGAAACGCGTAAAGCGGCCAAAGTACATACATGCAGGGGAAGTGCCTAGGGGAGTGCTTAGAAGGTATGCTCGCGTAAATACGCTACGCTAGGGAACGGATTACAAGCGGAGTTCTGGATCTACTCCATTGTCTGTAAGCTGCTGTGCGGGGGGAAATGACCAAATTCCCCAAGAATACTCAAATACTTATTAAAAATAAATAAGATCTTTAATCAGTAACATAGGGCAGGATCCAAACATAATGGCCCGGATTCACAACACCGTACGTGTTGCGCATGCTTAGTAACTATTTTACGTAATCTACGTATCGTTTCATTACGTAGATTGCATATATGCGGTCTTTGAAAACCACAAATACGCAAGACGGCATGCACCACGGAGAAGAGAGATACCGATAGAAGGCATCAAGGGTAAGTAAGGAATAAACAGGGGAGGTGGGAGACTACTGAATGGGGATTTATTGGGAGCTGGAGCCATATGAATGGGGAATACTGGGGAGCTGGAGTTATATGATGGGGATACTGGGAGCTGGAGACACATGATGTGGAATACAGTGAGCTGGATAGCCATATGAATGGGGAATACTGGGGAGCTTGAACCATGTGAATGGTTAATACTAGGAGCAGGAGAGAAATGGTGGGGAATACTGGTGGCTGGAAACACATGATGGGGTTACTGGAAGCTGGAGACACATTATGGGGGATACTGAGAGCTGGAGACACATGAGAATACTGGGAGCTGGAGAGACATGATAGGGGACACTGGGAACTGAAAAAACATTATAGGGAATACTGGGAGCTGGGAAGCCATGATTGGGAATACTGGGAGCTGGAGACATATGATAAAGATACTGCGAGCTGGAGACACATGATGAGGCATACTGGGAGCTGGGGAGATATGATTGGGAATACTGGAAGTTGAAGACACATGATGGGGATACTAGGGGCTGGAGAGACATGATGGCCAATACTGGGAGCTGGAGACACATGATGGGGAATATTGGGAGCTGGAGAGACATGATAGGGAATACTGAGAGCTGTAGACACAAGATGGGAGATACTGGGAGATGGAGAGACATGATGGGGAATACTGGTGGGGGCTGGATGTGATTTTTTTTATTTTTCTTGCGGCTCACACAATTTTAGACTTTGATTTTTTAACCCAATTGGGGTTTTGAGTTTGACATGCCTGATGTACATATTCATTTTCATAGCTATGTCCTAATTGCTAATTATTTTTCACTATTTTGCTTCAGTAATAGTGATGAGCAGAAATCATTTTGTTATCTAATAAAAACTCAAGTATACCAGTAATGCTTACATCCATTATATCTTACCAAGACACTTGATATATTACTAAGATCCTATCATTCACAATAAAACCCTGTGAAATTGTATTTGGCAGGACATCCTGTCAGCACACAGTAAGCTATTGCTCATTGTTAAATTACAATATTAAATAATGTCAGTTACTGCCAAAAAAGTTGACCGTTATGGCTTCACTATTGATTGATTTATGCTGATCACCACTATAAGGCATAAATGCGTATTTTTGTATACGAATGTCTTGTTGTCAACCCTGCATGATCCCTTCCACATCTAAAGCATTGCACAGTATAAACAAGGTAGAAATCGAATATCTTGTTCACTTAGTATGGCATTTATGAGATAACAATATTATCACTGTTTATATAAAAAAAATGTAGTAACTGGTATCTAATGCTTATACGTCGATATTACCTTAACTAGCCAGGGAAGCAGCTGGGGTACGGCAGTCTAAATGAAAACTTTCAGCAGTGTACCCTTGCCAAAATGTCTTTTTTGTAAATGGAAATCTTGTCTAATATGATACAGCCAACATTCTACTGTCTGCTGAATCACTTTCAAAATACAGATTGCCGAAACAGCAACAACTTCCCTTCTGGGATTAACTGGGCACTATATGAAAACTGGAGAAAGACTGATGTTATCAACATCATTAGTTCTCACCTTGGACTAACATGAACTTAGACACATCAGGGGTTGAGAACTGTACTGAGCCTAGCCTTACTCCTGTCCATTTACATATCCAGTACCTATTTCAGAAGCAATAAGCAGACCTCATTCACCACCCTAGGACAACCATGTAGGGCTGGATAAACTACTTTGCAAATTTGATGCTGGATAAAATTGTGGACAGCTGAGGCTGTATTGGTGTGGCCTTTTTCCTGGACTTAGCTGTGACTTTGAAACATAGTTGAGACACATAAGGTGACTGGGGACAGGACTGGAGGAGGGTTCAAGGTCAAAATAGCTGGGACAAGCAATGGATAAGAAAGAGTGGGGATTGAGATTACACAATTATTTGGACAGTTTGGACTGTAAACAATTGGTGATGTTCTTGGATATTTATTTTGTAGATGTTTGCTTTTATAAATCCTGGCTGTTATATTTTGATGTATAATAATTTAAGGTAAATGTATGGTTAACTCTGCACTAATAGGCCACCATCCCTAGGTCTACTTCAGTATTTCTTTCTTAACAATAGCAGTTATTTAGGTTTCCAGCAAATAGAAATAGAAGTTTTCAGAGAAACTCTAATTTCATATTGGTATACAGATCACAGATTCGGATTCACAAATCCGGTGTGAGTTAGGTGTGGACCCGTCCTGCCGCCATCCCGCCCCCCTTTTAGGTACCATAACTATCCATGCAATGTCTGCACGGATGTACGGGCCATGTACTTTTATTTTAATACTAAGGGGGCCATGTAGTTATATTTTCATAGTAACGTGGACCATGTAATTTAAAGTTAATAGTAAAGGGACCATATACTTTACATTTATTACTAACGGGGCCATGTTGTGTGAATTTCATTGTAAGGTGGTACATTGTGGATGCAGCAGCATGCAATTAACCCTTGGCATGCTGCCATTCATGGTACTATAAAGCACAACATGCCCTGCAATACAAGGGCATGCTGTGCCTTATAGTACTATATGTCACAGCATGCTAAGGTTTAATAGCATGCTGCGGCAGTCATTTTAATTATTTTTAATGTTTTTTTGTACATTTTATAATTCATGGTGGATTTTTAAATAAAATGAGTGCCGATTTCGAGGAAATTGACACTCAAATCGACCTATTTTTATCCACTCGACTTTTGGGCAACTTTGCAGAGATTTTATAAATCGCTGTATAGTAATGTTCTGCCTTTTAAAAATTGCCATGGGGATTTTTCGGAGATTTTTGAAAGGGATGATTTTTGGTCGATTTAGCCAATCCAGTGATCAGGAAATCACTAAAACATCTCCAAAAAAAGCCATTATTTGAAAATCGCCCCTTAGTAAATCTGGACCTTTATGCTAAATCTGCCATATTACTATGATGTTTGCAAATGAATTATTAGTGAGTACCTAATCACGTATATTCCATATATCTCTAGATTCACTGCCTTTGTGATTCAGTGTCCTTAAATGTCCATTGTGAGGGCAGAACAATCCTCCCTAAGCCCTTCTTATTCTCTGTGGTTTCAGTTAAGTCACTCCGTCTCTCCAAGGGGAAAATGCAATGCAGAACGATTTATTGCTGCAATTTGGAAGGGTCAGCAGGCAAATCACTGTTGATGTGCAGACGATTTGCTGCAAACCCAAATAACTAGTTTAAAGGTCTGTCAGGAGAGGCAAGTATTTTACAATGGTCTGTCTCTAGAAAAAATTATATTAAACACAAAATATTGCTGCAGCTATCAAAATAAGTGGATAATTATTAATTAAATAAATGATTAATCTGTAGGCAGAGCTAGTGCTCTGGATACCCAAATACTTTAGGCCTTACCAGCCTGGGCTTGTAGAACCATAATGTGGGGGCCCCATGGCGATTCAGTGCTAGGAAAAGAAAAGCTTATGAGAGGATTGTTGTGCTGCCATAATAAATTACTTCTAATGACACTGAATCTCCAGAAAATAGAAGAAACATTTAACAAATTGGTTAGAAAGAATCAGGTTAGTAACTAAGGGGTTACAAAGTAACCATAGATATACAGGACCGGATCCAGAACTCTGATATCTCAAGCCCACTCCCCTGACCCATATGATGTTATGATAGCAGGACCCTTCCTTAAAACTTTATGTCGGGATGGTGTGGAGGTCAGGATAGTATGTAAGGTCTGAAACCAACCCTTTCTGTCCTATTTACATACCTCCCCTCTCCCAAATAATGGAAGGGGAGGATTGACCAGAGGATATACAGGGAATTTTCCTGGTAGGCCAAAGACTTTGGAGGCCACCAGCAGGCCCTCTTTTATGTTTCAAGTTGGATGTTAACAGTAGTGGGTAGAGGTCACTAGAATGCTCTTTAAATTGGGTGGTGGTTAGTTGGATGTTTACTGTAATAGGTTGTGGTCACTAGGTTGCTGTTTTTATTTAATAATGGTCACTAGGATGCTCTCTGTATTAAGTGGTGGTCACAAGGATGCTCGCATAGTGAAAGCTATTGCATTGCAATGCTCTACATAACCATACCTACATTATATATTATCAACCTACATTATATATTATCACTGCTATTATTAAGGTTCTTTATTTAGTTTACTTTTTACTTTTCTCATTAACTTTTTTCAGTCTATAATAGATTCAACCAACATGTGGCCTTTTACAGATTTTTTTCCCAGGGCCACTTTAAGATCCCAATCCACCCCTGGCTTCAGCTTCCTACTACGTCATGCCCTGCCGCGGACATATTCCCTTGTAGTTTGTCTGGATCAAGTGCATAGTTATTAGAATTTGATTCAAACAAGTTTGAATATTTTACCACAATAAAATTAAACAAATAATTAACGAGGAAAGAAAAAAACCTATCTAGACCATGGTCTATAGCTTATTATTTATGCATTCTTTAGAACCGCTATATTGCTGATAAAACTGATCCATCCATATTAAAAAAGAAAGATTAAGTCTGTTTATTATTACTTTGTTCAGTTCAGTTGCTGTTTTGGTAAGGTTTGATATACATTAGCATAAAAACCTTATACTGAAATATGAGTGGTTTAATGATTTTCTAAGAGGCATAGTTTTCAGCACTCTAATTGATAATCATATGATGGAATACAGTAAATACCTTCCCCTTACTGGAAATTGAAATAGCCTGTTAATAATGGAAACAGGTGTAGTAGCATAATGAACGTTTTATTTTGGCAATCCTGTTTTCAATGTAGCGATGTATTTTAACTTTTAGATTGTTTATATGCATTTTGCACATACAGAGCTGGAACATTGTAGTAAAATGGAAGTAAAAAACAAAAACAAAAAACCTAACAAAATCCCAAAAGCTGACATGTTGCATCTTACTGACACATTTTAAACGTCCTTATTGTGTAAATTAGTAAAATAATTACTAAAGCCTAAATGGAAAATGAAATGCATCTTTTGACAATAAAGCTTTAACATGAATGCTTTTATGCAATTTTAATTTATTTAGTAACAACTTATTTGTTTTAGTGTTTATTTGTTTTATTTATAAATATGAGTTTGTGAGCACAATTCAATTACTGCGTATCCACCGATTTTCTTTTTCCATTTCTATTACACCAATTCATTGCTTTACTAAATGACAAGACAGGAGTGAAGAAAACGATTCAAAGCTATTCAATAAAAGTTTATTTAATTCTCTGTTTATATATTGTTTTAGACTTAAATAATATAGGGCCTGATTGAGACTTCGTAACCACGTTGCACATGTGCAGTACATGGAATACATCGGAGTACATCGGACCTCATCTGTCCGTGCGCTTTTCATTGTCCACAAAGGGGGGGGGCTGGGCTGGGTCCTCACCAAGCGTATGACATAACCTACCATTTTATTAAATATCATTTTTAATAATATTAGTCCGGACCCAGCCTTCCGCTGTCGCTGCTTTTTGATCCAGCCTTCTGTGCGAGTAAATGGAAGGCCACTCCCCTTGCTTGCACAGTGTTCTGAGGCAAGGGCCCTATCTTATTTCTGATTGGGTGGCATGCACACTGTAAAATTTATGCCAAAACCCCCTCCCTTTGTACTCACACCCACCTCGTCATCAGAGAGCATAAGAAAAGCACAGTTCTCTGGATCTCATGAATCCATATATGATGAGAGTTAGTGGCATGTGCGCAGATACAAATGCACAAGCAGCTGTTCTCAGATCCTAGTGATTGTAAAATGCACCCTTTCATACGTTTGGATCCGGTCCATTCTCTGACATTTGGAACTAAATGGCTCTGCGAATGTTACCCATCCAATGACATGTAGTGTAAATGAGCCAGCGTTGCTACATCATAAAAGTCAATTATCAATTATACAAACCCTGGAGCTGCTGTTTGCCTTTAAAACAATTAATTGATTGGAGTTCACATGTATACAGTCAAAATGTTTAATTGATTTCATAATAAGGACAGTTATCTGAGTCGGTTCCAATAAATGTTTAGTTTATCTTAAAACAAAAGTGTAATCATAAAGATCTAGAAAACATAGAGAATATTTGGAAAACATTTATTGAAAAGCACCAGTGAGAAGGCAGATAAAATTATAATTTAAAGACTAGTAAAATGCACTTTTATGTGTTATTTCTGTAAACTTGTCTATGACAAGTGCCAGGGGTATCGGCAGGTGTCACGACGGGTGGGAAATTTGTGGTCTCTCCATCCAGAGCATGTACAGTGCATGTACCAGTCCATGCAAGCACAGAACTGTTTTGCAGTTGCCTGATGTCTTTTAATGCTTTGGGTAAAAGTGGTAGCATGACTGTACATCCTCTCCTCCCTTGTCTGTGCATCTGACTTTTTCTGGTTTGAGTTACAATCTTCAAAAGGAGAATTTGAGAAAAAAGTCTATGACACATCAATAACCTCTACATAACAAAGCTAACACTGTGAAAAATACAATTTTATGGGTTTTTGGTACCAAGAGGGTTTTTTTTTAATATTTATTTATGTATTTATTTATTTAAATATACTAATATACCCATCATCAGATCAGGGGGAGCAAGTAGAAAACTTACCCTCAAACATGTGTGGGGAGCAAATTAAATTCTGGGACACTACTTACTGTACATATGACCTAGAGTGCTACATTTGGCATGATCTTGGGAACTGGTAACACTACGGTTTGTGGCATAATCATGTGAACTGGGGACCTTACACTTTGACATTCCTCTGCACTAGGTGCCTGTCCAATTCAGAGTTCTCCTTAAGCTCCTCAGCTCTTCAAGTCTTCTCAAAAACTACCTGTTCAGGATATATTATGTCTCCTCTACCTAGCCTCTCCTCCTTCTCCTTCCACAGTACACAGACCACACCTCTCCACGTCCAGCCAACCAGCTTCTCTTTCCTTTGCTCCCTGTTCTCTTTCTCCTTATGTCCCTAGTTATATTACCCATTCAATTTAGATTGTAAGCGCTCATGAGCAGGGTTCTCTATCCTTCTGTACCTTTTTGTCTCCCTCTCACATCTGCCTCACCGCCTTTAACCTGCCCTCTCTACCTACTACCTAAACACATTACTCTACTGCTGCATTTTATTTTACCTTTCCATTTTACCCTGTATGTCGTATTACTATATTTTACCCTGTACGTTGTTTTACCATGCATCCCATGTTTCTCTCAATGGCACCGTGGATATCTTAGGGTGCCTTAAACATAAATAAATAATAATAATAATAATAATAATAATAATAACTGTGTTTTATGATCATGTACGTGTGGTACCTAAACTTGGAACTACACTTGGTGATTTAGGGGATCCCAAAACTCTGTCTTCCCTGAAATAATAAATAGTAGTCTGATGTACCTGATAAAATATGTTGAAGCTACATGCAAAAGAAATGAAAGTTCATGAAATTGAGAACTATTGTAATAAATAATTATTCCCATGAAATGTAATCTCAATTTTTCACCCTGAGCAATACTTTTTACACGGGTTGGAAGTCCTCACAAGGCATTTCATGAAGTAGAAAATGTCTGCATGAGGCAAGGACATTTTAAGAATTCTGTCTCATATAAATGTAGAATGTAATAGAACAATATCATGTACACTTTTCCTTTCTTATTTGTCTTTTTGTAACTCTTGTCTTGTCTTGTGGTATTATGTATCATATATACTTTTAGGCATCACATTCCACAAATTTTATATTGTTATAAAGTCAACTGAAATGACAATAAAATAGTGGATTAATATTCACTAAATGAGACATGTATTATGTTTTATTCCTATTCTTCGTTATTTATTGTTAAAGTACAAGAATTGTAAAAATGAAAAGTAAAAACAACTACGAAGTTACTATGTTTTAAATATTATAATGTCTTACATAGAGTATTGTATATAATATTTAATTCTACTGCATCTTTAAAATGTTATTTAAGCCTGAGAAATGGAAAACACTTTTTAATCACATTATCTATTATATTAAAAAATAGAGAAAAAAAAAACCATTAATGATTCTCAGCAAGGAACACTTTACACAAAGAAAAATAATTTATCAGTCGTCATTAATTTCCCATCATCATTAGCTACAAATATATAAATGCAAAAGAACAATTCCTTTTCAAGGTTGATTACCATATAATCAACTTTAACATAATGGGAAATAATTTTATCCTCTTTTACTGTATTCAATTTCTTCAGTATTCTGGGAAAAATCACATTGTAGCGTTTTATTTACTTCTCAATAAAAACACAAACAATACTGGTATCATTTTAATTTTAGACATGTCTGAATAGAAACTAAAAAAGACCATTTGTGCATTTAGAAGTTTGAATATATAATGTGTTATTACAGCAACAATGGTACAATTGCAAATCTACAGGTGTTATCTTTTTATCACATTGACTGTTTTATTATATGTGTACTTTTGGGCCACAAACAGTATTTGGGTATTAAAAGCTTTAAATGACTGTGTAAAGATAGTAGCAGTAGACATAAAATGAATTTTAGGAAACAAGAATGTAACTATATTTGGTCATTTTTATGTCAATAGGACTAGAAATGCAAAATCTCCATGTAATGCTTGACATCTTAACAGTCTTTTTGTGCTATGTATTAGCCAAAATGTGTTTTTGTTTAGATAAATGTCACATTCATTATAAGTATCATATTACTTATTTTGTAAAATTGTTTTTGACCTTTTGTGTTTATCAGGATAACAAAATAATTGGGTTGATTTATTCATTGGTTTGAAATGGAATTTATGTGTAAGAGATTGAAAATATTTAAGGTACCCCTTGGGATATGTGTGCCTTGAGATTATAGGCTGTATGGGTTTATGATTTTATTATGTCATAAAGAATGTAATACTGTCACGCAATTGCCCTCCTGTCATATCACCACCCTAAAAAATAAATACTTTCTAGAACAGAAGCACAAAACCTGTGAGTCAGGACATTTAGTAACAACATGGAATTTAGATTTGGGATTATGTCACAGTAAAATGCGGATGGTAAGTATCATGGACACAGTCCTTCATATGCAAGAATTAGGGAATTTGTCACTGTCCAGCTGTTGTCAGAACACAAGCTCATAGAATGTGGCTATTGATTGTTAGAGGTTAAGGATTGGCCTGTACCTCAACAGTTTTCACAGTCATATATATGTATTTTTTAGAAATACAGTAGAATCAAATGCAATTCACAAGTGTGACCTAAGTTTTTTTTATTATATTCTACAATTGTCATTTATATGAGCGCATACAGAAAATCTACCGCATCAACCACTATCATGTGTAAGTATAAGCAGTTCTGGAAATAGATTCCTTATAGGTGAGAAATTAATCTTCCCAACACATTATAGGACATCTTCCATACCTCTGATTCAAAGCCAGATCCCATCTGTATCATGCAGGAGAGGGGAGGCAACTTCCTCGGCAGCTATATGGCTTGTGAAAACAGGACCCTACCATAAGATGTCTGCGCCATCACCACATAAAATTGTGACTGCTTGAAAATCTGGATATGATATAAGCGCTTATAAATGCCTTTACTGTAATATTTACACAGATCCCTCCTCCTACATAGCTTCCTATTTTGCTTTTGGTGTGCCGCGGAATTCTGGGAAGGGCTTAGGTGTGCCGCGGAATTCTGGGAAGGGCTTAGGTGTGCCGAGGGTGAGAAAAGGTTGTTTTAGAACACACCAGATTGCATCAAATACTTCATATAGCAATTAGAATGCTTCTGATAGATATTCTGAATGAACACAGTCTAGAAATACAGGAAATGAATCATGTTCTTGGTCCAGCCATTACATTTACCTACAAAATGCATTTTTGGAAATTCTGTATCAATATACTTTTTAGCAATAGAACCTTTATAAAGATTAAACTTCAATGTTCACAGATCACAATGTGAGGTCTTAAAAATTATTGGGAAAAATATCATAGTCAGGGATTCTATCATTTTAATTAATTTTGGAATTTTCTGTATTTTTAAAATATAGTGATATGAGAAAGAAAAAACATGTACATGAAAATGTGAAGGGTATTATGATATAAAATGTATATTTCTATAATGTTATATGTGATGACTGTAATTTGATCAGAAACTTTAATATTTTTATTTGCATTATGTCCATTAATAATTGCTTTAGGTCCAAGTTGTATAAATGCATTAGAAGGCATTTTACAGATTCATTTACTGCTTTTGAAATAAGTGTGAAAATAACCCGTTGTAGTACATGTGCTAATATATTTCTTAGGACCACACTGAGTAATTAATTAGCACATGGAACAAAATGGTTGTTAGGGGTCTATGCAGCACAGCAAGTTTATTTACAGTTTCATATATCTGTTGTTAATGTAAGCTTCCTATGGCTAAAAAAAAATTGCTGTACATATTGTACACAGGTCTAATACACAATTATAACCTACTTTACTATTCAGATGTGCCCTGTTCACTATCTGAGAAACAGAGCAAAAATTGATTAAAATGTATCAATTAAACAACTCTTTAAGCATCTTCAAGGCATGCTCAAGAGACATGCCTGTTACTGATGTATTACTATTGATTTTATCCCAATGGTTCAGCAAACACACAGACTATTGCAAGTTCAGTATTATATCCTGAATGTGCATTCTGATTGTGACTGAAACCTTTGTTACTTCGATTTAGAAAAGAAAATTGGGCCAAATGTAGGTTCATCGAGGCTCTTATTAATATGAATCCTAATATATAACCTAAAACTGTCAGTTTTATGAATATACATGTGTTTTCTAAGGGTAGAAAGGGGTTCACCATTTCTCATTCGGTTACTCTGTTGAGCTTCTGAAAGGACACTGCTTTAAAATCTCAGCACGTTTCACTGATTATATTATTGTAAAGGGCAAAATATCCCTCAAACCAGAATTTCATTATTCTTATCTATGCTCAAAGAAATACAACATAAAATGCAATAAAAGTAAAATATATACATTAGTGATAAAATGAACTAATGGACTATGCTTCTTGTTGTAGAGAATTGAATAGTAGAAGTAAAATGTTCAAGGTGAGAGTAAATGTAAGAATATCAAAAAGTTAACCTTAAGAATAATTGTGGTTCCCTGTACCTTGGTTAATATTTAGTAGGTTGAATACTATTAACTGCAAGACAGTACATTAAATCCCAATGAAAGAAGTATTGATGATGTTCTTTGCTAATTAGTTTGCACTGTACTCCCAAGTGTTGCCACTCACAGTTACTCAATTTAAATAAGATGCTCCTTCTGTAATTGGTACTAATTTATATTAGCATATTGCTTTTCAAATCGTTTGCATTCTTTTTTTAGATACAGCATACATGAGTAAACTCTCAGTCTCTCTTCTCCTTGTATCAATGGCTGTCAACCCGTGTGTGTTTGCATTTGTATGTGTCATATTCTTTAAACAACATACAGATGATTTAAAATGCAATTTTACATTTATGTAGATAAATAACTGTTATGTATTGGTTGTGTTTATGTGTGTGTGTTTATGTGTGTTGATATATATGTGTTTTTGCTGTAAAAAGATTACCAACCCCTAAAAACGAGTCTGGTATAAAATGTCGACAGGTCAAAACACTGACAGTTGAGTATTATGTTAGTGTTTGTATGTAACATCTGTAAACTTTATATAATGCAGCTTGTAAAAATTTTTATAACATATATATGTAATAAATATGAGATACCAACATAAAACTGAACTGTCAACATTTTGACCTATTGACAATTCGAACGGTCTACATTTTTAATGTTGACATAAAAATTGGCGAGGCATTTCAGCTCAACAGGGTCTAGCATTGGATTTGTATAGGATACTGAAGAGAGTTTTACGAACTGCCCTGGGTATGGATTTTGTTGTATTTCCATGTGCATGTTTTCATGTTATTTGTTTTTTATTTGTGTAATGAGATAATGGAGAAAATCATACATTTAAATATGCACTATAATATTAAATAATAAATTAATAATATTTATCACAATGGACAGGGGTTATTCTCCTTATGAATCCTAGCAAATTAGTGGTCCAACTTAAATGTGCTTCAATTTCATAAGGTTAAAACTACAACAGGCCTACAAAGCTTGGTGCGTTAGTACAGCTAGTACAGCTCTTTTTATAGCCTCTCAGGATGGGAACCAACTCATCTGACATTTCATATCTCCCAAGGTTAGGTTTAGTGTCTAATCACAGCTGCTTACTCCTGATAGGTTTGAATCTGTGTTGTCATTCCATCTGTCACATTTTAACTGACTAACAGTTTCTGACAAGTTTTACTGGCATCTTCTCTCAATGTTACAAGGTTTCATTACAAAGTAATATAAAGATGAAATAGGAACAACTTCCCAAAGACTTTTAATATTCATATAATATTCATATATTCATATAACATACAGTATAACAACATCAAAATAATATTTAAGAACCATGTGGAAATGACGGGTAATTAGCATTCTTTTTGGTAGAGACAAGCTGGTATAAACATTGAACCAAATCAGACTTAAGTACAATGCTCATTTTCCACATGTAAGGGGTGGAAAACATTAGCATTTTGCTTGTGCGCATGCACACACATTGTACTTTCATTATGGATTGGGATACTCAGGATCAAGACTTCCATAATGGAAGTGCTTGAGACAGTGGGATGGAAAGGCTTGGGATGTGTATAGCTGTATGCAGGTTGGGAGGGGAGATATGGTAATCGTACAGTAAGGGCTGGTTTTAGCCCTTAAATACTAACCAGGCTTCTGCATCATCCCTATTTTATGTGAGGACAATGTGGAAGTCTTAATGGTAAGATCTTCAATTCGGAAGTCTGTGTGTGCGAGTGTGAGAGGAGTGGATTCAGAGGTGAACTGGCTTGGGATCTTCACTGCCACTGTGTACAGGGTTGTTATGTCGAAGGTCAAAATGTCGACAGGTCAAATTGTTGTCAGGCCAAAATGCTGACAATTTAGTATTATGCTAGTATTATATTTATACTACATATATATTATTACATTTTCAAAGTTGTTTTTTTATAAGCCATATGCTTTACATTAATTTTACTGACATTACAATAAAATACTAACATAATACTCAACTGTTGTGATTTTAACCTGTCAACATTTTGACTGTCGACATTTCATACCAGACCCGTGCTCAAAGCAGTGGTGGTCTGGATCCAGTCCTTTGTTACTATGGGAGTATTCTGATCTAAACACATCAAAATATCTCATTGGAGACAATTGTCGAACACATTTCTTACTCTGGAAATATAAATAACATACATTTATAATTGTAAAGCTGCATCTTTGTTTATATACTTATTGGAACAGCTCATTTGTGGTATAGAATTAGAGATAAAAAAATCTTTAAAGAAATGCTATTAAAAAAAAGCCTAAAATTACTGAATCAATCCTTTATAATTGAAAACAAAGGAATTCTATTTACTATCCACTAGGGACACTGTTAACAATAAATATGGCAGCCCAATAAAAGTGAATCATGTATAAGCATATCAGTTTACAGTATGTCTTAAAGGGGTGAATATAATAAGATGCAAAGATTTATTTTGAGATTTATTTTGCACATTTTCTTTGACTGATCACCATTGAAATGACTTGTATTGAGCACAACAGACAGTCTCAGAGATTGAAAGACAGTTCATATAAAAATCCATATCAATTGCCTGTTTGAGTTACACAAAGCAATGTAGTATGTTAAGAAGGATGTCATATAGAACGGTTATATAGTTCATTAACTTTATTATAAGCCTGTACCTATTATCGCTGTCGCCTTTAAAGTGATACACAGTCTGCCGTTATCGCCCCTGTCAGTTTCTTGAATAAATCAGACAAGACAGCTTATTTTGCTTCTTTAGCTAAGCTCAATGACAAAGGGTCTTCACAAATCACACACCTTGTTAAAAGATGACAGAAGTGTTCTTAAGCCACAGCAGTAAGTCTGATTGATTCTTCACTCAATGAAACTGATAGATGGCACAAGTTTGTCATCTTAGGAATTCAAATATGTAAAATGAAAATTAAGACCATATTATGATACATTCAGAAGAAGAAAATAGAACATGACAGTTAAATCTTCCATTCTTTCCTGAGGTTGGCACAAAAGAGCATGGGACTACTAGTAGATAAGTTCCTAATTTAAAACCAAGCAAGCGGAACTGACATTTTCACAAAGGTATAAAGGACTGTGATGCAAACTTTCAATTCTGCTTTTATTTTTTTTTATAAAATTAATGGTATATGTTCTGTTATACTTTATTTCCAAGAACCAAGGAAACATAGAATTTAATGGCTAAAAAAAACTCTATACTCTGACCAGGGGCGCTTTAAGAAGTTTGGGGGCCCTTGTGCAGGATTTGTATATGGGCCCCCCATCCCTTACCTGAGAAGACTGTCCCGATTTGTGGACCTCAAAAGGGGTGGGACCTAACTGTGCTGTAAGCCCCGCCTCTTTTTCGGCACTCGGATAGGGGCAGCCCCACCGCAGGGGAAGGGGGGCGCTTTCTGCTTCTATTTCTTCCTTCCGGGAGATCTTAGAGGGTAGAAATAGATGCCAAATTGTCCCCCTTCCCCTGCCAACCCTGGGTGCAGGATGAATGCCATGGGGCCCACTGTTCTGACGGGCCCATGTGCACTGCACAGCCTGCACCCATTATAGATATCATAGTGAACAAGGGAAAAGACGGGGTTTCAAGCGCACTAATACCCTGCAAAAGCTGCAATTTAACAATAAGAGGTGTCTCAATAGTACCTCAGAGAAAAGTAAAATAACACAAAGATATATATTGGTAGATATGCGGCGCTGGGTATTTCACAACAGTGGGGGGAGTGTCAGACTCTAAGCAGGTAAGTAAATATATCAACAAGTAGGTGAATATATCAATACTGAGAACCACTGAAGCCTGTAGATCCTAGAAAACCTGGGATATGTAAATGAATAAATAAAGTCTAAATAGGTATCAATAGTGGTGTTGTAGTAGATTCCTCAGAGGACCATATCCATTCCATAAATCACGGACATAGGAATAAAAGAAAAACACTTTTATTAAATTACATTCCACATTTTCACATAAAACAAGGATCAAAAACGTCATACCAGGAAGCAGAAGAGAAGACGCTATTGCCACAAGATGGTATACCCGGGTGTTTGGCATATGCATGCAGTCTCTCCACTTGGCCCACGGTGATGACGTCAGAGATCAGCTGGTCGGTCCTGGGACTAGCAGACTTTGAAAAAGGGCTGAGTGCAGCCTGAAACGCGTAGTCCCAGGACTGACCAGCTGATCTCTGACGTCATCACCATGGGCCGAGTGGAGAGACTGCATGCGAATGCCAAACACCCGGGTATACCATCTTGTGGCAATAGCGCCTTCTCTTCTGTTCTACTGCTTCCTGGTATGACGTTTTTGATCCTTGTTTTATGTGAAAATGTGGAATGTAATTTAATAAAAGTGTTTTTCTTTTATTCCTATGTCCGTGACTTATGGAATGGATATGGTCCTCTGAGGAATCTACTACAACACCACCATTGATACCTATTTAGACTTTATTTATTCATTTACATATCCCAGGTTTTCTGGGATCCACAGGCTTCAGGGGTTCTCAGTATTGATATATTCACCTACTTGTTGATATATTTACTTACCTGCTTAGAGTCTGACACGCCCCCAACCGTTGTGAAATACCCAGCGCCGCATATCTACCAATATATATCTTTGTGTTATTTTACCCATTATAGATATGCCTATGACTCTGACAATTTTTAGTTTGATATTTAGATTTTTCTCTTTGGAGGAGTGTATTTTATTACATTTAAATACTTTATTTCCATTTACAAATAACAGTATGTTTTCTTTTTCCAGGCAATCCTGGTATAAACTTTACAGAGACAATTTTGCTGCCAAATATATAATAACAGAAAATAAATCTACGGTGTTTAAATGAGCAAAACGACCAAGTTAAAAGCTAGCATGACTGAGAGAAATTGTAAAAGCACTGTATAGTCTATGTTATGTCTGGCAGAAGGTGCCACTACATGATGTGCTAGTGACATGAAATTTGGCAACCAGAATTGCCACTATGAATAATGGGCAAAAGCACTGTCGAATAGTGCTCATAGCACAAGTGTGGCTTTAATTAAAGGATGTAATTTATTAGTCTGAGAGACTTTTGCATCCACAGTATCTTGATTACCAGACTACTTTTAACCAGGTCCCGTCAATCTAGTTATTCCCAGAGACAAATTGGCCCGTACATCTGAGTGAAAAACATGGGTGGGCTGCATGTGTTCCAAATGTGCATGCAACGGTACATCTAGATGCCTGATGTAAGTACAAAGCAGCCAAGCTAATGCAGCCATGTGACCATATACAAGTACAAGAAGGGTAGTACATGGTAAAGTGAAATGTTTATACAAGGCTTTCAGTCTTTTAACACACTAAAACAATATCAAAGAATGAATTTAGAGAAAAATGTATATGACAAATGTATATTAATATTAATTTTTATTAATATATTCAGAAATATTTTATACCTACACCGTGTTCCAGCAGCAATATCATAACATTTGTATTGTGTTTGAAATATGAAATTCTAATGCAAGTGTCTGAAATAGTGTTGTCATCCACTTGGACATGGCCTGTGTCTGGGGCAAATGTTTTTCTGCATTTGGCGTTGGATCAGGTGCACATAACGTCTGAGCATACACAATGCAAAACTACCTCTGAAGAATTGGCTTTAAAGCCAGGAAATGCATCAGGGGTATTCTGTGTTTTTGGAAAACATCAATGACTAACTCACTATTGCTATTACTACCTATTACTTTTGGATTCAACAGCCTTTCTACACCAAAAAGGGAATAGGACCCAAAAGCTAATACTGCTATAACTTCCTACAGAGACAGTGGAAAGCACATGGCACAAGTTTATATGCATACATAAGTTCATCTATGCCCCTGGGCAAAAGGGTAATAAAGCATTTCACTATGAACAGTCACCGGCAACTGAAGAGTCCCTCACAAGCAAGCCGGCGGGTAAGAGATATTCTCTGTTACCGGTTACTATAT
>WWET01000236.1:673093-683176 GCA_011038615.1 Limnodynastes dumerilii | reverse complement strand
ATTTATTTGTGTAAATATTATGTGTACTGGATTATGTATCATACTGTATATGGTCATTTTTATGTAAGTATACTGTGATATATTACACTGCAGCAGATGTGAGGTATGTTGTTTGTTTCCATACATATATATGTTTCCATATTGAAAGTGAATTGTGAAGGTCATAGTGGTAAAGTAAAGGATTGACTTATACAATGGTAAAACCATATTACTTTATGTTACTTTATGTTCATTTTCTCTTGCAGCTGCTCATCTAGTTAATCTCAGCATTTGAATTTTATATAATACAAATTTTCTAAAGCAATTTCTACATCTATCTATCTATCTATCTATCTATCTATCTATCTATCTATCTATCTATCTATCTATCGTCTCCTGCATAAATACTCCTTAATGTCCTTTAAGGTCATTAATAAAAGCATTAAAAAGATCATGTCCCAAGGCAAGTCCTTGTACACATTACCTCTTTTTGCTTGGAGTTGTATTAATAAATGTCATTTCTGGACTCTATTGATGACTACACATTTTATGCTGTATGAATAAAACCACTGAGCTCTCCAGTTAATAAAAAAGATAACCACTGAATGGGTATTTTAGACTTGACTCATGCTACTATCACTGAAGTTATGTAGAGGGGAAGTCATTTCATAACATGAACAAGCCCAAGTATGGCCAGATTCAGAATTTAGAGTCCCAATTGACTTCCATGGCTTCAGATAGGTTGTGACCACTTTTATTTGCTCCCGATGTGATTGAGAACCTGTGCTAATCGATTAGAGCACATGTTGACCAATTAAGGCTTAAGAGTAATAACAATCCTGACAGAAGAGTTAGGTTTTATTTCAATAGTGGTCTTTTGCTGTTAGTAAGTATTCAGTACAGACATTTAGTCTCTCTGTGTACTCATCCAAACTGCCTCTTCTTTCAAGAGGTTCCATGCACTGTATCCAGAAAGGGTAGCTCTTGGCCATTGGAAGTCACATTGTGCAAGTGGCATAGCGCAGAGAGTGCGGGCCAGCCCTGGCAGATCAATCTGAATCTTTCTCATGGGCAATTGAGCTAATAAAGATCAGAAGTATGGCTATGGCTATGGCCAAGAATTCCTTAGGGAATCTGAACCTTGGAAGTTGTTATAATGTATACATCTATAATGCTTACATAAATGTACTTGCTGATGAATAAGCATTTACTGTATCTCAGTTAAGTGTCGCACAACTGAAATTTCTGAAAAGAGATCTCTATATTTACCCTGAAGCCACAGCTTATGCACTGATGAGAATCACAGCAATGAACAATAATAAAAGCAGCTCGAAGGGAGAGACAGCATCTGATAGTCACCTTGCTGGATGATCCAGAGCTGCTGTGTTTCAGATGGAAGTGCAACAGTGATAATCACTGCACATGCTCACAATGCGCTGCTGCCCATCCACCTGTGTCCACATCTGTCTGCCCTGCGTTCTTGGAACATTTAAACAAAAAAGGGGTGTTTTTCTCATTTAAATAAGTGCAGTAGCAGTGAAATTCGCTGCGTTTCTATTATATGCTTATACCATCACAGCGGATGATTCAAGTAATAGGTGCAGATCATTGTCAATGTGAAAATGACCATTTAAAAACAAAAACCACTGATGTACATATTTGAAAACATTATTTTTATTAAAATATGTGCATGAAATAACGATTAAAATATGATTCCACATTCTGGATGCGCTGAAACTCTAGATCAGCTTCTTTCAAAGTGGGTCTGCCAGCAGACTAATCATCTGCCTCCCACTTGCCTCTGGTTATTAAGGTAGGAGTGCATCAGAACTTAACAAGCACTGTCTGGATCATTCACATTGACTGTATATTTGATACAACTGACACTATCACTGGGTCGGGGAACCAGGCAGGTAATCAATCCACCGCTGGCCATTGCTCTGCACAGAAAGACATGCCATAGCCTTTCAAGTGGCAGACAAAGCAACTTCTGTGTCAACACTATCACAGAACGGAGAACCACTCCACTGCGGGTCATTATTCTGCATAGGTTTTCTACTGCCATTGAAAATCATACACAATAATAATTACATTCTAAATTACATTGATATTGATTTTCTTTTCCACAAAGAAGCACTAAGTACATTCTTTTATAAAAAATAATAATTTTACTAATAGTGTAACAGGTGGCTTGTGGCTATAGCTAGCACAAAAATGTGTAAGGCTACCACATATTGTTTTATTAAATGCATAATGCTTTCCTTGTAACAATGCATGTGGATCTGTGTTAACCAATTTTAATGCATTATTTCCCATTAAGACAGTGTGAGAGGGAGAGGTTACAATGCAAATGCATGGATGGCTGGATAGTGCAGACCAGTGTTTCTAGATCTAGCCAAATCTTTGCTCAGGAATTTGATCGCATTTGGCACGAAAGTCTGGTTTCAACTCCAAGGGCTAGATTTACTAAGCTGCAGGAAAGGAAGAATGGAGATGTTACCCATAGCAACCAATCAGATTCTAGCTCTCACTTTCCTATTACGTACTAGAAAAGTTCAGCTAGAATCTGATTGGTTGCTATGGGCAACATCTCCACTTTTCCTTTCCACAGCTTAATAACTCTGGCTCCAGGTATAATTGTAGTTGTTTTATATAAAATGGCTATCAAGGGTTCTAGAAAGATTTTGAAATAAATATATCTGCTTTAAAAATGTTGAGAGAATGTGTGTGTTTATTTACCACTATTGTTTGTGTAGTTACAGGTTTATATGTATTTTTTGCACTAGCGCACCCAAGTATTCAATGGATATCTGGGCTTGCTAGTAATTGTTAATAACTGAATGTATTATCCTACAATTTCTGTCAAAAGTGAAGAAAGCATGAGTTCCATTTCTTCACTCTCTTTTTATTTTAAACTGTTAACTGTCTACTATGAATGAATGAATGAATGAATGTTTCAATAAAGAGATGAATCAATAAATGAATCAATGAATCAATATGAAAGTAAAGTAAGGGTCCCCCAAGTGGCTACTACTGGAACTAAAAGCACAATATGAATGCTAATTGTAACTATTGCATTACGATATTGCAATGCCAAACTGTATAAAGGAAATCATATATCTTTTTAGCATTATTAAGACTCAAGTGTCTCATTTGTGCTAGCTATCTAAGTGGATATATAAGTACTATTTTACCATGTTGTATTACTTCTTGTTTACCATTATTTAAGTATTTTTAATAACTATAATATCTAAATAACAGAAGACAATTTGTTTTGTAAGTGAAAGTCAAAATTTTCAAAGAACAGGAAATAACCCAGTTCTCTAAAAAAAAAAAAAAACATATACCAAAATCTAATAATTATTTTCCCCTATTTATCTCCTTTGCCAAACTTTCATATACCATTGAAATTATTACAGTGACATATTAAATGATATATTGGCCATTCACAACGCACACTTTGGACTTGAGACAGAGTTTTTGTCCACTGGAAACACAGGCATGTTATTGAAAACTTATGCACGTTATGCAGACTTCTGCTTGTGTTTTATTTATATGTTGCTTAATGATAATAAAGATTTTTTACAAATAAAAATACAACAATTAATTATTATAGACCTTAAAAATTGTAATCTATATAAACAAATAGGGCCTGATTCAATGAACAATTCACACCACAATAGATGGGAAAATGTTGTGGTGCGCATTTTCACGTCTATTACGTTAGCTGATTCTTATGCACGTCTCTGTAAGATGCGAATAAAAATCATAAATAAAAAATTCACAGAAATTAGCTATGCACCACAAAACACGCAGTTGCGAGGATAATTGAACCATAGCCTGAGCCAAATAAATAAATGATCAGTATAGCGAAGTGTATGCAGAGTGTATTTTAAAACATGTTTATTCTTTAGATAGACAAATTTATTAATTGTTAGATGTGTAAGGCTATGTAAGAGGGGCGCAACTACCATTGGTGCAACGGTACTGCGGCCCATGCTGATACAAGGGCCCACAGCCGTCATCACTGCACCACCAAATCTCCTCACTGGGTTACCCGGGATATCATCAGGGCCAAAGCATATTTTCTGCACCTGGACCCACAACTCGCTAGTTCTGCCTCTGCTATGTAATAACTAAGAATAGAGGCTAAAATGAGTCCAGGATTTTAGGAGAAAGCACAATGAAACAGGGCTGCTACAGCTCACAGCAGCACTAAACCACCCACTTTCTTATTCCAATATAGAGGAACACCCTGTTTCACCAACACAGAGCACACAGAAGCAAACACACATATCAGTCCTTTGCAAAATTGCTGCAATTACACCTAAAACGAAGGTGCAAACACAGCTCTGGGTCAGCTCTGTTGCCTTTAATCTTGCTACATTTATTCACAGTTTTACCTGTGTGCAATACATTACGAGTTGCATGTTAAACATGCATTACAAGCTATTACAATCTGACATAAACCCGGAGAGTAACCACAGGAGACAACGGTTGCCCATCCCCAGTCTATATGCTGTAAGCAAGCATGTATACCAATTACTAGCAAACCATAAAAGTTATCTAAAGACAAGCAAGTCATTTTTAACTATAGACATGACTTCTGAGAAGATATGTGGTTTGATAATCATTTTTTTCTTTTGTTAATTTGTACCATATCATTTTTATTGCTGTTTTAGATAAAGTTTCTGAATAAATGAATCATCTATTGTTAAGTGACTTGCAAGCTATGAGTACATATTTCTCTTTATATATTTTCCAATAGTATTTATTTACCACGGGTTGACATGGTTATGTTTATAATACCATTTATTGCCTGTTAAGAGACCAAACTCTCATGCACTCTCTCTTTTTATTATCAGTCTGATCTATTGGATTGGATCTATTATTCTGCAGTGTATGGCAAGCTTTATGTTTTCTTTTAATCTATTCTCTTTAATACAGAACTGATGCTGCATCTGCTGATTTGATATTGATAGCACTATCATGGTCTCTCCTTAATCCTTCCTCAACATGATTGACGTGTGCGTATTCCCTGGGAACAACTGGGTGCTGGTAAGCAAAAATTCTCTTAAGTTAAAGGGGCTCCTAATGCATTAGAAAATAGCACAACTGTATGGTCGCTGAGGTATATGTGTAAAGAGAAGTGCAGATAAGTCAAGCTTCCACAGAACAATGTTAGCAGTTATAATAGTCATACACAATATTCATTACTTAAATATAATGTCCAATGTCTTAAATAAATGTCTTACAATGATCAGCTAAAACATTAATATCACCTGTGTAATATTGTGTAGGTCCCCCTTTGTGCTACCAGAAAAGCTGTGGCCCTTCAAGCATGGACTCCACAAGACCCCTGGCACCTCAGACCTCTAGCTCTGACCTCTAAGGCATCTGGCACCAAGAAGTTAGCAGAAGAATCCAGGGTCGTCACTCACCAATTTGGTGCCCTAGGCAAGATATTGGCTGGTGCCCCTTAGCAGAAAATTAGCTTACTGTTTATACATTAAAAAAAACCACACATATAAAATAAAAAATGTTGTTTAACCTCATATATTAAACATGAATAAAAGAAAAAACAAATGCTGAGCAATAACTATAATAATAATCATCTTCACGGCTTTTCCACAATAATTTAAATATGTACAAGCTAACACAATATCTACTGACAGGTATTTCTCCATACAATAAACAGATTTACAGTCACCTCTATACAATACAGAGAGTATCCTAGTCAACACAACAAAATACAGAAAGCATCCGAGTGACAACAACCAATACAGAGAGCATCCTAGTGACAACAACCAATACAGAGAGCATCCTAATAATCTCCATCCTATATAGCTATATATTACTGTGCCTAAAAGGTAATGTAAGGTAATGTAAGTCAAAATGTACAGTAGGCATTGGATTCTGAATTTAATGAATTTAGACTAACTCAAGTTTGCTTTAAATACATCATTAGTTAACAAAAGCATATAGTAATATTTTCTAAGCCTCTATAAAGAAAAGCAATGTAAGTTTAAATCCAACCAGTTGTCTGTTAAAGCTACATTTTACACATAAAATATACTAAGAAAATGCAGAAGACATTTATAACATGCAAATTATTATTGATAATTGCACATAAAATTATAGGAATATATATATATATATATATATATATATATATAATAAAAAACACAGTGGGCCTGATCCAGAACAACGCTTCGGAGCGAATTTACACGTGGCGGAGACATAAAATCGCGGTTTAGTACGTACTGCGCATGCGCACCATAAAAATTAAGCACATTAATGTAGCGTAATTGTGAACGTATGGGCCATTCACGTATGTGTCACGTAAATACTTACGTGCGGGCGTGCCAATTTTACGTTACTCCAAAATACGTCTGAAATACGCGAAGTAGGCGGGGGATTGTATTTAAAGTGTACAGTATGGGCGTGCTTAGCTGCGTAAATTCGTCTAGCCTTTATGTACGTGTGCGTATGAATGCGGTTACGTTTGAAAAAGTTAAGGTAGAGTTTGGAAAGCGTATCTTGACAAAATACGTACGTTCAAGAGGTGTGCCGAGGGTAGTGTAACGAATTTACGCGCATGTAAATACGCTACGCGAATAAACGTATGGCAAACGTAGTTCTGGATCTACCCCAGTGTGTATATACTCACAATAACAATTATTATATAACAACACATGTATTAGACACAAAAAAGGCAATACAACACAAATCAGTACTTCTATAAAAAAAACAAGGACAATAGCAAATGACATTTATTACTTCCAATACTCAAATAATTCAGACACCAAAGTAACTTGCAAAAATATCAAAATAGAAAAAATATAGAAAAAGTATCAGCAGCAAATCATAACACTGAAGGTAGACACAATCCTGGATCAATACCTAGCACACAGAAGAGTATTAACCCAGTAAAATTGTCCATGAGCAAGTTAGGCAGGAAGGTTTTACTTTATACATAATAAGTAAGACCAGCTCCCACCACCAATAATCGCTAGAAATACCAGATCGTATTTATTCTTAAGAAGCTGCTGCTTCTTAAGAACGATCTTTTAAGAAATTACCTACTACGTATGCATAGTAGCTCAATCTACGCAATCTATGTATCATTTAGATACGTATATTGATTACATGCGGACTTTAAAAACCGCAAATAGATATTTAAGAAGGAAGAGGTGTGTCCTTTTTTAAGAAGAGTGGCAAACAGTGAGTCAGACCAATCAGTGTGCAGACACTGGGCCGTATTCACAGATCCGTTTTTGTGCAAAGTTCCATGCGTATTTTTAGGATCAGAGTAACTCCGCATGCGTAGTAACTTTATTTAAGATATTTACGTAGAATTTACACACGGATTAGGCCTTTGGGGACACTTGAATCGCACTTGGGGACATATGTACGGAAGGGCGTGGTTGAAATTTGTACGAATAAAGTTACGTTATAGTGGGTGGAGGGAGGTATTTAAATGACCATTTCAGGGTGCGGTTAGCTATATACGCACGTACGTAAGTATTATACGTATGTAAATGAAAACGTAAAGATAAGGGTGCTGTTTGGTGGCGGCAGTCTACGAAAACCTGAGGGGAGTGTCATGGGTGTTGGCTTGCAACGTACATGCGTATAATTCCGTATCTAGAACTAACGGATCTGTGAATACGACCCACTAAGTTTACTCTCTCCCCCTGCAGCGTCTGATTAGATCATCTGACAGAGAATGATGTAATCAGACACCACAGGGAGAGATTTTTGCCAGGGGTAAAAAGGAACAATGTCGCCCCCTGACCCTGAATTTCAAACCAATTAGACTCACTGGTGACCCCTTAAGCTTTGCACCCTGTAACCGCCTCTGTCACACACCCCTAGTTACGGCCCTGTCAGTCAGTTCTGCCTGCGTTGTTTTCCTTCTGCCCACCACTGCAGATAAGGTCTGGGATGTACAAATGATGAATGGAAGATAACCCAGATTTTGTGTGCCCCCCCCACCCATTGGGGAGTTACCATCGTAGGCAACCTGTCTACAAAGCCTATAGGTAGGGCCGGCCCTGGCAGAACTTTATCTCCTGTAAGTAGTGAGGTGGGGCCTCCATGACTCGGACTTGTTTTTCAAGTGGTACATGCCAAAGTAACATCCACATGAATGCCAAGACCCAAGATTTCCAAGCATAGCACTACCCAGAACATCACACTGTCTTTGCTTGCTTGAAAACTTCCTATAATGCATTCTGGTAATAAATCTGCTCCAGGTAAATGACGCACACACAGACACCTGGTCCACAAGATGTAAAGGAAAATCTGATTCATCAACTATTTCCATGGTCCAGTTCTAATGCTTATGTGCCTGATGTAAACACTTTTGATGGTGAACAGGGGTAAAAGCATAGGCAATCTGACCAGTATACAGCTACACAGCCCTATAGCAAACTGTGATGCACTGTGTGAGCTGACATTAATTGTCCTTAATTTGACCAATTTTGGTAGGTACCAATCCCTGCATACTAGAAACATCCTCCAATAGCTGCTTTTTAGGAGATGCCATGACCCAGTTATCTAGACAATTATAAATGGACCCTTGTAGCTTATACCCTTACAACTATTAAACTTCAAGAACTGACTGTTCATTTACTATCAATATTATTCACTTAACCTGCAAGTTGTATTAATGTTTTGGCTGATCAGTGTATACAAATATATAATGTAATAGAAAACAACATTACAAGTTTTATTAATGTTATTTTTCTTATCTTTCAAACTAAACAAATGGTTGGTATTAAGCTCTCCTGATGTCTACACTTAAAAGAAAGAAGCGCCATCAGCTGACACAGGCATAGCCATGAATAATCACGTAATAAAACATAATTATAAAACAGTTAAGGGCATCTTGATGAATGAACTAATTTGATCATTTGTTCATACATTTTGAATAGGTTAGCCTTTGTGTTTTACAGTGGGTTAAAATTACATTTGCCATTATAAAAATCTCAAAAAATATATTTATATATTAAGGTATTACAAGTAGATTGAACTTTCTTGTTTTTCCATTATATGTTAATACTGTCATTTTATTATGATTAGCTATCATCAAAACCTAGCTAATCTACAGCAGAATACAGCAAGGTAATAAACATAAATGAAGATAATAAGAACAATTATCATAAAATATTTCGGCTCGAAATTACATCTAAACATAATAAAATCATGGCGGGAAAAAAAGCACAGAATAAATAAGAAATTTAAATTGCCACTTACGATTTTGAGTCATCCCAAAGAACACAGTATGGTTTCAAAGTACCCTGAACAAAATAATCATAAAAAAAACCATTACTTGTGCTGTGAAAACACATAAAAGAATGTATTTAAAAGGTATCACATTATAAATATTTTTCTAGTGCAATCTGAAATGAATGAAGATTACATTTTGAACCACAGTGGACCGAATCCAGACCTGTTTTTCACAGAAGTCCGCATAGAAGAGGGAAGTGTACTCTTGTGTCACTCTCCTCTCTCGTATGGACTTAGCAGCAGTTCTGCTGCCATAAAGCTACCTTAAGTCTCCTGTGCAGATCAGTGGTCCATACGACCTCAGATCTGCCTGGAAATCTTTAAGCCAGCCCACACTGTATAATTTAAATGTTAGTTCCACCCTCTGCCCAGCTTCCAGAGTTTTGGTGAGCAGAGGGGATGGGCTGCCCCTCCGGACAGGTCTCCTAGCTCCGTGCACCAGGTAATCCGTAGTGTAACATCTGACACACATATGCACGAATGTTACAGTTAAGCTTGCTTACGTAAGAGCCTTGCGTAAGTAGTCTTACCTACAGAGGTCTGGATCCGGTCCTATAATATTGTGAAAAGGGGGGTTTGACTGGAAATGAATGTAGCAAAAATACATACAAATTACATGATTTTACTGTATCTGTTAAATTTTGATGATAAACCTAAACCATAACACAGCAAAGATTTACAACGAAAACTGAACCCAAAAATCAGGGGTCGCCGATCATCTATAACAAGATAGACACAGACAGCGGTGAAAGGCAACCATCTGAGGCCCCTGACTTGCTTAGCCATAGTCACGATGGTGGGGGGGGGGGG
>WWET01000236.1:651182-673052 GCA_011038615.1 Limnodynastes dumerilii | reverse complement strand
CAGCATGTGCACAGTGCGATCGGCAGCCAGTGACCACCAGCTGTCAGAGGCTGGTAGCTTATAGAATGTGACAGCAGATAAGAAACCACTGGCTCATCTAGCCCTTTAAAACCACCCTCCCTGTAAAACAACCCTTCCTCAAATTTCCCCTGAACCCTCCACCATCCATCTATTATACCGAGATCACTTATCACTCACCCCAATGGAGCCACTCTCCCTACAACACATTCACTAGGGTTATTTTTGTTAAGCTACTAGCATGTTTTTGCTTATAACGACACTCAGCACTCTAGTCTATAAGGGCCGGATCCTCTACTACGTAGCCACAATCTATGTACCGAAACGATATGTAGGTTAGATCAATAGTTACCATGCATGTGCAGTAGCTATCTTTCGGCAAGTTACGGCCATGTGTGTAAGACGGCCATAGTTGAGGATCCGGCCCTAACCACTGTTGGGGATTTTTAGGAACATGACTCAAACTTAAAACTAGTGACTTAAAAAAAAAATGGAGGTCATATAATGTGGAATTTAGCAGTAGAAAAAATAGGCAGCAAAGCATAAGCTTTAGGAGTAGAGATGTAGGCCTCTGCTTCTTAGGTGTGTAAGGGGCCAATTTTTTCCACTGGTAATGTGCTGTTAGTGTAGCCCTTAGATACATAGATGAACTACGTGCAGTCTTTAAAGACCACATGTATTTTTATTAGGTGAAAGGAGGCGTGACACAACAGCCTCCGGGGATAATTAGGTAAAGTGGTTGGGGAGAGGGATGTAGATTAGGCTGGGAGGGATGGCTGGTGATTGTCCGTGCACTCGTAATTGCCATTAGGCACCTTAAAACGGAGGCAGGGGAGTGAACTGGAGAAGTAGGAGCGGATATACATGTATCCGCACCTACGGATCACACACTTAAGTGTGAATCCAGTCCGTAGACACTGGCTTTATGTCATGGAATGAAACATATTTTAGGAAATAAGGCCTAGCATGCAAAATCATTTGAAAGTTAGATTTTTCATGTAATAATTTACAATGCAAGTGGACCACTGCAAAAAAAAAAAAGGCTGGCATGAACAAAATGTAGGATTTTTCATGCAGCAAGAACTGTGGCAGATAGGAGACTTTCCGTTTTTATAATATTGTAAAAATGTTAACTTCAACAGCTCACTTCTCATTTCTAACTGGCCCAAAACTGATGTTCCTATTCCTATATTCAAAGGCAAGGGGAAGAGTGTTATCATGTGGGAGCATGGAAGCAAGGCAATGACCTGCACAGCTGGGGATGTTCTTCCTAAGATGGGGCTCTCAGAGACCATTATTTCACAAACAATCTCTCAAATACCACATACCTACTTTATTAACACTGATAGAAATTGCTACTGCTATTGATTAGAACTAAAAGTATGAATAATATCTTTTATACTAAATAGGAGAGAATGCCAATTAGGAATAAACAACAGTAAACGCCTGCATGCTCAGGCACCCCATTTGCCAGGCAGGAATGGGTTAAAGTGGTCTAGTGTTAGCCAATTAGAATAGAGCTGGGGGGTGGGGGCTATAGGTTATATATAGGGACTAAGCAGGAAGTTCAGCTCCTTCTGGAATTTTCTTCCCTCCCTGCCTCCCCTTTAGTTTTGCATTAACGTGTTTTTCTTGCAGTTGGGGCAGCACTTTGGCGGTTTTGGTGGGGCAGTCAGCAAGTTATGGCGCTAAGCCCTGGGCTTGAGGTGTGGTTCAGGGGAGGCACACCCCCTTTGAGCGAAACAAGGACGCAAAGCTTGTTGGCTAGTGTTCCCGGTTGCCTCCCCGGTTACCCCCGGGGTGTGCAGGTATGACAGGGGTGTGGTGCTTACCTTGGCCATTTTCCTCCGGAGCGCCGAGGGCAGGGGGTTCCTGCCCTCTGTTAGCCTTGCGCTCCTTGCTGCTGACCTCCCACCTTCATTGGTCGCCACCTTTACTTCATTTTAGTCAATCGATTCATTCAATTAATAAACTCTGCCCCCTTTTAAATTCCAAATGGTTGTTGTGTCGTTATTTCTATTCATGTATGGTGTGGGGTGTCTGGTCAGGCATTGGTG
Source organism: Limnodynastes dumerilii (assembly GCA_011038615.1). NCBI lineage: Eukaryota > Metazoa > Chordata > Amphibia > Anura > Limnodynastidae > Limnodynastes > Limnodynastes dumerilii. The sequence continues at coordinate 670,977 of WWET01000236.1, read as the reverse complement.
GTTTAATAAAGTATCTGTTTAGATATTATATCTTTGTTGAAAATCAGGGTTTAGGGCTTAGAGGGGGGGAATACACGTTTTCGCATGAAAAAGTTGTGTTCATAGATAAAACTTGCTAATAAATAATATAACAATGAACAATGACATAAAACATCATACTTTATATAGGGTTAAAATTATTTAAAGTATTTGTCAGTGTTTAAATGCTTCATCCACTTTTTCTCAACAACTGCTTTCTCCTTGGTGACCATATGGAATGGAATTACTGAGTAAAAGAACATGAACTTTTGGATGTGCATTTTCTACTTCCTGCAGAGCTTACTGTAACTTCCTTATGCCTCGACACCTAGCATGCTGCTAAAGTAAATATTACATTGTCTTCATTCTGTGTCCCATCTGCTCTTACCAAGGTTGCTTGGGTAACATATGCCATAAATAATAATGCAATCAAAGTGTACACTTTTAGATCAGACTGCAAAAATTGTCAAGAACCTATTTACAATGACATAAAACTGCAGGTTTAAATATAGTCATGGGGTCAGATCCAGACCTCTGCATACTTACGTGCGTGCGGGGGTCCATAGTTACGCTGCCACTGAGGGAAGTGCACACCTCCAGCACTCCCTGCTGTCGGTAGTAAATCTGGACACTTACGTGGCTAGATAGCTACCTTAACTTTTACAACTAGATTTGCGTCTGTACGGACGCAGATCTGGACGTAACGGGGCTTCCCCGCCCCTGATCCCTCATATAAATGGCTATCCCCACCTGTATGGTTGGGATACGACCATCGTAAATGAAAGGTCAGTTTTTCAGCGTACTTACATGTTCGTCCCCTTCAGTGTACTCACATAGCAATCGATCGAAAGCCCTGTGCTCCGAAATAGTAAGTAAAAATAGTCCCCACTCCTTTCCCTAATTCTTACCCTAACCCTCCCTGGCAGCCTGACCCTAACCGTCCCTTAATTGCAGCCTGACCCTAACCCACTATCTCCCGCAGGCTGACCCTAACCCTCCCTCACCTGCAGCCTGACCCTAACCCTCCATCTCCTGCAGCCTGACCTAACCCTCCTTCCCCTGCAGCCTGACCCATGGACCTTAATGAAAATGAGTGGATGTGTCTCTTGGGTTTTAAGATGGATAGATAGATAGATAGATAGATAGATAGATAGATAGATAGATAGATAGATAGATAGACTGTATATATAATAATATTTAAGGAAGAATCTAATATTTTTAATTTAAATGTTAATGAAACAATAATATGTTTATTGAGTTGATTAGAATTAATCCATATCTTCCATGAAAATTGCAAAAATAAAACAAAATGAAGCAGCAGACAATGAGCACAATTGGAAATTGCTACAGTTCATCCCTTTGGGGAATAAATTAATTGAAAGTGAAATGGACAGGGTGTACTGTATGATGAAAAATACCAATCACGGCCTGGGAAATAATTCTCTGTATGCTACAGCTTAGTGCGTTATGCACAAAAGCAAAGGAAATAATCCACCCGATTTCAGCCATAAAATTTAGAAAGAGAATATCCATTCTTTATCACAAGCCCTGCTCCTATTCACAAAAACAAAACTGACAAGTCAAATGATCTTATTTATCCTGAACTGTTTACCTTATTACATTATATGTGAAGTCAATAAATATGTATATAAACGTGTATCACGCTTATTAATTATTATGAGTAACAACTATATTTCTTTAAAAACCTAATATTTTATTAATCCCTTTAAAAAAATACTATTTTCCATTCTATTTGTTAAGAGAAAAATAAAAGAGACATGTAGTAGAGATAGTTTATTGTATATGAATTTTAATTGTCAATCATTTCAACTACCCAGCGGGGATAACTGATTACAGTGCACTTATAAGTCATGTAAGTGTAGTTGTAATATTTAGTGTCCGTGTGCTATTTGCAAACAATTAGTAATTTCCCTGCATGGAAAACAATAAACTAATGTTCACCCTTTACAGTGAAGTATGATTTGTCGAGGTGCTCAGAACCCCTTTTTTGTTGTTTCTCTGACCCTGTACGATAATCTTAAAGGGCCTGATTCAATTAGCTTCACACACTGCGTTATTTGCGATGCGAAGCTAATCCTGCAAATTTATGGTGTGTGCATAAAATCAGCGAATTTTGGCTACTGTAATAGACCATCTTTGCGGCAAATTGAATTGGGCCCAAAATGTTCAATGAACATGTTATTTGTTTGCAACAAAGAGCCTGATTCAATTTGTCACAAGGACGGGATAAAGCTTGTGGTAAGTTTGAAATCCACAAAATAAATTCACAGGTTTAGCTATGTGCCGCAAATAGCGCAATTTGCGAAGCTAATTGAATCGAGCCCAATAAATTTACTTCATTAACTGGACACCTGCCAGAGAGAATAATATTGTAATACGGACATTTACTGTGTACGTCATTGCAATATTATCTGCATTAAACCCCAACTCCAGCCCTAACTTACAGATTACTTATCTTGAGGAGGGAAAGCACAAAGCCACAGAGTTCCAGGAGTCATGGAGCTGACGAGTGGATGACAGCACAGGAAGCAGGATCAGACAGCTACGATGGAGGATGACACCACAGGCAGCAGTGGATGGAGGATGACAGCAGTGGTGTGGACAATGACAGCTGTGGTCCAATAATAACAGCAGGAAACACATAACAACAGCAGCGAATTGAAGAGAGACTTAAGAGGAGGACAGCAGACCATAGGGAAAGTAGAATGACAGCAGTGGATGGAGCAGAGTCCTAGGTGCATTACAGCAGCAAAGAGCATGGAGTAGAGGCCCAGGAGTAGCAGACAGAGCACAAGAGCAGCGGGCATAAGAGAGACCCAAGAGCATTGGGGACAGAGCGGGATCAAGGCAATGAAAGGAGAAGGAACATCAATTTTTTATAACCTTTTTATTTTATGTGTGTTGGCATTATGAAACGCAATTGTGTTGAACATAAAGCTGGTGTCCAAAGTATCATTGTTGATATTATGACTGTCACTATGGTGCACATAACCATTTAAACCCCTTGGAGTCTGTCACTTGTGTTATGCTGGTAAGAAGAAATAAAGCATATATAAAATATACATGTTCCTTTATGTTATGTACATAAAAACATCTCTAACATATGTTCTTCGTTATTGATGTGTTTCATTTATTTTTTGTTTACATTTATTTTCCTTAGGGTAAACTGTCATTTATAAGTTTATTTTCAATTTTTCCAAAGATCTGTATTCTTCCAGACTTTCTATATTCCCGGGATAAAAGGCAGGTCACCTTTCCTATCGCTTGTTCTTTTACCTTGAGAAAGCCACGGCGAAACGCGCGTTGGTAAGGGGGCATGCCGAGGTGCACCTCGTCGGCCCCATGTTATTATTGTTATTCACTTTTTCCGCTGTTTGTTTTCTACAGTTGTAATCTGTCGAGTGCTGGGCGGCCGTATGCCCACATTATATCATTAGGTCGTTAGGCTACATACCCTAGTCATATTCGTATCATCTCTACGTGTCTTTCAGCTTGTTTATATTCTCAGAGTGTACACACGCGCTCGCGACCTATAGTTTGCACGGACATCAGTGATCAATGTGAGTCAAGTTTGTTGTTGACAAGACAATTAGCACACTGTAGCAATGCTATGTGACATTTTTATTTATTTATATCTGAGCTGAGAACTGATGACACACGTGGGATTTAATATTTAGATCTACCCAGTGGCAACTAACTAATATGTTTATGCATGAATATATTCATATTACTATCTGATATCTGTATTTTTACTTGCTATCTGGTATTTGCCTGGACCTATACCCTGCATAACAGATCAGACCATCATTTTTTTCCCTAGGGGTACCTGGGCACTTGTAGATCAGTGCAGGGAAAGTTATACCCCCATTGTGGGGCGAAGTTCCGCCGTGAGGCGGCAGGCACAATCATAGGCTTCAGTTTTCCTTATGTGCTAGCACAGGGAGCTTTTGTCTGATCTGTTTTTGATCCTGAGGGTACGATCAGGCACTATATCTATTGAGGCTTTTCCGTCTCTTTAATCCCCCCCCTTTTTTTTTTTTGTTGTTTTTCCGACCATTGATATTTGAATTATACAGATTACTTCATAATATTTATACAGCGTGTATTATACATATATATATATTTTTTGAATATTTCGGCCTATTTTTTATTCCTACTTATATTTTATTAAAAGTTAAGTTTTAGCTACATCAATTTACCATTTTCTATATTATAGTAGGTGTGCACTATTAAATGATCCGCTTTCTCTTCTCTCCCTTTTTAGTAATGCAGAGAATGCTGGCAGTAATGCAGAGAGCGCAGAGAGTGCTGGCAGTAATGCAGAGAGTGCAGAGAGTGCTGGCAGTAATGCAGAGAGCGCATAGAGTGCTGGCAGTAATGCAAAGAGTGCAGAGAGTGCTGGCAGTAATGCAGAGAGTGCAGAGAGTGCTGGCAGTAATGCAGAGAGTGCAGAGAGTGCTGGCAGTAATGCAGAGAGTGCAGAGAGTGCTGGCAGTAATGCAGAGAGTGCAGAGAGTGCTGGCAGTAATGCAGAGAGTGCAGAGAGTGCTGGCAGTAATGCAGAGAGTGCAGAGAGTGCTGGCAGTAATGCAGAGAGTGCAGAGAGTGCTGGCAGTAATGCAGAGAGTGCAGAGAGTGCTGGCAGTAATGCAGAGAGTGCAGAGAGTGCTGGCAGTAATGCAGAGAGTGCAGAGAGTGCTGGCAGTAATGCAGAGAGTGCAGAGAGTGCTGGCAGTAATGCAGAGAGTGCAGAGAGTGCTGGCAGTAATGCAGAGAGTGCAGAGAGTGCTGGCAGTAATGCAGAGAGTGCAGAGAGTGCTGGCAGTAATGCAGAGAGTGCAGAGAGTGCTGGCAGTAATGCAGAGAGTGCAGAGAGTGCTGGCAGTAATGCAGAGAGTGCAGAGAGTGCTGGCAGTAATGCAGAGAGTGCAGAGAGTGCTGGCAGTAATGCAGAGAGTGCAGAGAGTGCTGGCAGTAATGCAGAGAGTGCAGAGAGTGCTGGCAGTAATGCAGAGAGTGCAGAGAGTGCTGGCAGTAATGCAGAGAGTGCAGAGAGTGCTGGCAGTAATGCAGAGAGCGCAGAGAGTGCTGGCAGTATTGCAAAGAGTGCAGAGAGTGCTGGCAGTAATGCAGAGTGCAGAGAGTGCTGGCAGTAATGCAGAGTGCAGAGAGTGCTGGCAGTAATGCAGAGTGCAGAGAGTGCTGGCAGTAATGCAGAGTGCAGAGAGTGCTGGCAGTAATGCAGAGTGCAGAGAGTGCTGGCAGTAATGCAGAGTGCAGAGAGTGCTGGCAGTAATGCAGAGTGCAGAGAGTGCTGGCAGTAATGCAGAGTGCAGAGAGTGCTGGCAGTAATGCAGAGAGCGCAGAGAGTGCTGGCAGTATTGCAAAGAGTGCAGAGAGTGCTGGCAGTAATGCAGAGTGCAGAGAGTGCTGGCAGTAATGCAGAGTGCAGAGAGTGCTGGCAGTAATGCAGAGTGCAGAGAGTGCTGGCAGTAATGCAGAGTGCAGAGAGTGCTGGCAGTAATGCAGAGTGCAGAGAGTGCTGGCAGTAATGCAGAGTGCAGAGAGTGCTGGCAGTAATGCAGAGTGCAGAGAGTGCTGGCAGTAATGCAGAGTGCAGAGAGTGCTGGCAGTAATGCAGAGAGCGCAGAGAGTGCTGGCAGTATTGCAAAGAGTGCAGAGAGTGCTGGCAGTAATGCAGAGTGCAGAGAGTGCTGGCAGTAATGCAGAGTGCAGAGAGTGCTGGCAGTAATGCAGAGTGCAGAGAGTGCTGGCAGTAATGCAGAGTGCAGAGAGTGCTGGCAGTAATGCAGAGTGCAGAGAGTGCTGGCAGTAATGCAGAGTGCAGAGAGTGCTGGCAGTAATGCAGAGTGCAGAGAGTGCTGGCAGTAATGCAGAGTGCAGAGAGTGCTGGCAGTAATGCAGAGAGCGCAGAGAGTGCTGGCAGTATTGCAAAGAGTGCAGAGAGTGCTGGCAGTAATGCAGAGTGCAGAGAGTGCTGGCAGTAATGCAGAGTGCAGAGAGTGCTGGCAGTAATGCAGAGTGCAGAGAGTGCTGGCAGTAATGCAGAGTGCAGAGAGTGCTGGCAGTAATGCAGAGTGCAGAGAGTGCTGGCAGTAATGCAGAGTGCAGAGAGTGCTGGCAGTAATGCAGAGTGCAGAGAGTGCTGGCAGTAATGCAGAGTGCAGAGAGTGCTGGCAGTAATGCAGAGAGCGCAGAGAGTGCTGGCAGTATTGCAAAGAGTGCAGAGAGTGCTGGCAGTAATGCAGAGTGCAGAGAGTGCTGGCAGTAATGCAGAGTGCAGAGAGTGCTGGCAGTAATGCAGAGTGCAGAGAGTGCTGGCAGTAATGCAGAGTGCAGAGAGTGCTGGCAGTAATGCAGAGTGCAGAGAGTGCTGGCAGTAATGCAGAGTGCAGAGAGTGCTGGCAGTAATGCAGAGTGCAGAGAGTGCTGGCAGTAATGCAGAGTGCAGAGAGTGCTGGCAGTAATGCAGAGAGCGCAGAGAGTGCTGGCAGTATTGCAAAGAGTGCAGAGAGTGCTGGCAGTAATGCAGAGTGCAGAGAGTGCTGGCAGTAATGCAGAGTGCAGAGAGTGCTGGCAGTAATGCAGAGTGCAGAGAGTGCTGGCAGTAATGCAGAGTGCAGAGAGTGCTGGCAGTAATGCAGAGTGCAGAGAGTGCTGGCAGTAATGCAGAGTGCAGAGAGTGCTGGCAGTAATGCAGAGTGCAGAGAGTGCTGGCAGTAATGCAGAGTGCAGAGAGTGCTGGCAGTAATGCAGAGAGCGCAGAGAGTGCTGGCAGTATTGCAAAGAGTGCAGAGAGTGCTGGCAGTAATGCAGAGTGCAGAGAGTGCTGGCAGTAATGCAGAGTGCAGAGAGTGCTGGCAGTAATGCAGAGTGCAGAGAGTGCTGGCAGTAATGCAGAGTGCAGAGAGTGCTGGCAGTAATGCAGAGTGCAGAGAGTGCTGGCAGTAATGCAGAGTGCAGAGAGTGCTGGCAGTAATGCAGAGTGCAGAGAGTGCTGGCAGTAATGCAGAGTGCAGAGAGTGCTGGCAGTAATGCAGAAAAAGAAAAGATTCAGTAATAGTATTGTTTTCAAGACAACAATAAGAAATGCAATGCAATATACATTATAGTGTATACATTTCCATTGAGGTAAATAAAAGTTTCCCAAGTTTCAAACTTTAATACAGAATATCAGGCAATCAGATCATATATATATATTTCGAAAAAGATTCAGTAATAGTATTGTTTTCAAGACAACAATAAGAAATGCAATGCAATATACATTATAGTGTATACATTTCCATTGAGGTAAATAAAAGTTTCCCAAGTTTCAAACTTTAATACAGAATATCAGGGCTGGCAATCAGATTACAGTTCACTACTTTGCTACTAGGGACTCACTCCTCTGCATATCTCTCTCTCTCTCTCTCTCTCTCTCTCTCTCTCTCTATACCTAATTAATGTAATTTAATGGTTAGTGATGTTCCTCAGTCGAGACTTCTCCACCAAGAAGGCTACACACATGGGGCCAGATCCAGACCTATGTTCGGTTTTTATTTCTACGCATAGCGTATTTATGCTTTCGTAATTACTATGCACTCGCCTCGGTCGTACGTATTTTTGCCGTGTTACGCTTGCCAAACCATACCTTAACCTTTCCAAGCATAACTGCGGTCTTCCGTAATGGCTGCATGTACTAAGCACGCCCATATTGTACGATTGCCTCACCCCACCTCCAAAACGTAATTACGTGTTGTATGGCTGGCACGCCCCTTCGTCCGTAGTTACGCTGATGAGCCTTGACTCGTAAGTACAATCAGAGTTTCTGGTGGTAACATCTGCTGCGCTCATGCTCTGGATCTGGCCCATGGTTACTGGTGGCTACATAAATGGCTGTTGGTCCCACCATCAAGATTAATGACCTCAGTTCCCCTGCAGATCAGATCTGCAGGACAATAGTTCTTTCTTATAGCTTTGTCAAAGATTATAGGGGATATTTATGTAGTTGTGATTTATGCTTAGTCTATCTTTTTTAAGGACCAGGACACTGTATGGCCTTGCTAGGAAAGGGGAGGTCTTTTATCTTCAGTGTCATCTCGGCAGATTCTAAACTGAAGAATATTGCCTCACATAATCAATAATTTGCATTGCAATAATCTCCAATTATTTACTGTAGGCAGTATAAAGATAACAATGTCTGACCATTTGTCAAAAATGCGGCTTAACATTCCCCCAGGTGACTGTATATGATAGCAGCATTGCAGAGTCATTATCATAATGTGATGGCTACATAGTCCAGTGAAACAACAACTATAACAATAACTTTATTGTAATTACCACAGTAATCACAGGATCATTGCCCAGACAAGAGGACACAAAGACATATGTAAAACCTATTTGAGAGCATAGAAATGATGCAATAGCTGATCATTCTTGTCCTATTGCAAATGCCACAAATTACATTTTCATGATAATTCATACAAAAATAACTTACTTAAGAGGCAATTACATAAAAAAAAATCTTAATTGTGCCAAGGACATAGGATTATATGTTCTAGACAGTTTTATGATATCCCTTTGGCAGGCTGTGAGCAAATTAAGGATGTCACATTTGCCTTCCTTTTGCTCTCTCTATATCAATGATGTCACACTTGCCATAGGCCCCACCTTTCAGCCATTTAAAATTTAAAAGGACCATTAGACCTTAATAAGAGTGACTGCAGATTGCTTTATGAGGAGAAAACTATTTTTCTCATATTTTCTGGATAGTCGGCTCTGTGAGCACTTTAGTCAATCCAAGAACTAAATACATTTATCTTGTCCTTCATATGTTCAATATAAATGTATTTATATAAATACTTATATTTGATATAAGATGGAAAAGCCTAAATCATATTCTCATTAAAACATTAAAACATGATATTGTGTCTAATGGCTAGACACAATATAATGTAGTTGGGACAGATTGCTACTAAATTCCATTCCGTTTCTTATCCACCCTATAGAACCATGAGTTTATACTTACATATTAGTACTTGGACATTTCTGGACTTTATGCTGTATACTGTCATGCACAATTTAATCACAAAGGGTACACAAGCAGTAACCTCTTAGTTTTTGCTGATTGATAGAACTAGGTGAAGTTCTGAATACTTTTTATTCATATGTGATGTAATTTGTATGGTCCAGCTCTGTGGGATATGAAACTTATGAAGAACAGCCTTGGTATATACAGTATAGGCTGATGTTTTCCTCCCTCCCTTGTGAATTAGAGTTGCACTCTAGGATCTTATCAGCGCTTTCCTCCACTACATTACTACATTACATTTTGGCTGTTTGACTATTAGATAAGTACCTTGGGTATTCACTTATTTTGGCAGTGTGGAGGCAGCAGCTGATTTGGTACTCTCATCTTTTCTATACACCCTTCCTGAAGTGGTTTCTTTTGCTTTCATATATTTTTGATTACTGCTATACAATAACAATAATAAATATTCTACTACTCCTGCTACTCCTACTACTACTAATATTTTACCTCTTACAAACACATTACACTAAATATCCCTTATTTTAAAATAAGTTCTATGTATTTAGGGCTCTCTGTACTAATGCAAAATTATTAATGAGATCTTTATTTGCTTTTACAAGCAAGCAAAACTATATTTGCATGTTTTACATTTTGTATGAATTTATAGTTAACTAGCTTGTGAACTTTAGCAAGCTATGCTTGGATTCACCCTCTGTAGGTTTTAATGTTTTCGAATTCAAATTTTCCAGCAATTGTCAATTCAAAACCTTAAACTATGAATACATAAAGGAGAAACCATTCTAAAAGGTAAGCTTTGTTTATTATACAATAAAAATCTGTGAGTTATCACATAAAGTAAAATAAGTTGCATACATCTAAGAAATGTCTCCATATCAAGCACAAACTATAAAAGATTTATTTAAAGTGCTCCTACATTATACTTTTACTTTCAAAGTGTTCTTTCACTGCTGCTGTACTTTGTAATTTCCCACATTGATTGCCTGTATTTTACAGATTCAAAATACCTGTACTAACTTACAAGATCTTACACAAAACTCCATTGTTCCCAGTGGAATTTAAGGGTTCCTTAAATATTAGGAGTTGAAGGAGACAACACAACATTCTTAATTAATTATAGTATTTAATAATATAAAGGAAGGACGTGTGAATAAAGCGCTGAGTGTACTCTTTACTGGGATACTATGGGTGTTGGTATAGGGAAGAAAACTAAGATGTATATTATAAATGAAACAAGACAATCACAAAGTCCTAAAAAAATCCACTGGTCAAAAATCCGTCTTTTAAAATTTTTATATCCATGACAATTCCCCCATGGGGGGGTGTGTGCATGTAAAAGAAGGAGAGAGAAACCAAAGAGGTAATAATCCACAGATTAACGATGATTAAACATTTAATCCAAAACACAGTGGTCCAAATACAAAAATAAACAATGAAAACACTGGATAAAAGGAATGTCAATACCCCAGAGGAGGTGTCCTATGGAGATAGACGGCGAATCCACGCGTTTCGGGCGCGATCCGCCCTTTATCAAAGATCTCTTTGAAAAAGAGCAGATCGCGCCCGAAACGTTTCAGCGGTTACAGTAGTGCTTTTGGACGTCCCCCACAGAAGGAGAAGACCGTGGCAGGAAGGCGACACATGCGGATTCAACTCAAGTCCCGGGACCGGCAACATCTTTACTACGTTCACCGTCTCCCTCCGTAGGATACCTCCTCTGGGGTATTGACATTCCTTTTATCCAGTGTTTTAATTGTTTATCATTGTATTTGGACCATTGTGTTGTGCATTAAATGTTTAATGTGCAGTTGAATACTGTGATGCAATGAAATGTTATATTATTAAAATGTGGGAGGCAGCATTGGACACTTTTGCTATTAATGGACCGGATTCAGACCCTTGCATGATTTCCGTACTTGTGGGGGTCTGTAATTACGCCAGGGAGGGGGGAGGGGAATCCACTGTCACTGCTCTCTGTCATGCTTCTGTGTCCATAACCCAACCTTAACTTTGCCGCATGTATCTGCGTCTGTTGCAGGGTTTTGCCATGTGGAAGGCAAAGTCCGTCCCATCGGACGGATATCCATAAGGACATAACAGAGTTCCATCCTCATGGAGATGGACTGCGTAACATCTGATGCATGCATGTGCAGGGATGGTACATGCAAGGGGAATACTTTAGTCTTTTTTCGTAACATCTATATCAACATTAGATAATTATTACAACTGAGGTGGCTGGGGATCTTAATGTTGTCCATGTTGTTTAAATTACACATTACTGCTATGTACATAAAAGCAAAACCACTGACACACATCACAAATATATTTTTATGTATTTATTTATGTATTTATTTCTGTCATAGATGAGTTCTGGAGATTATTAGTTTTAGAAAACCATCCTAAATTCCACAAACTTCCAGAGAAAGTTACACTATTTCATGCCATGTCAGCGCTGCCTGGCAATTTCCTAATAACAGTCTGTTAAAGAAGTTAGGACAGTGTCAGGGGATAATTAATGGTCCATGTCTTATTCTAAAAGCAATATCTAAGAACTGGCAAAGTTGATGAAGGCTGGAGAAAGAATTGCTACGAAAACAGAAAAGATTGTAAACCTTGGTGAAGACTTAGTTGATGAAATGTTCACAGTATTTGTATTTAAATATATGTGTGTTCATCAGAAGGATTGATAGTTTATGCTGCTATGCAAAGAAAAATATACCAGCACCTGGAGATTTAAGTACTATACTGAGGACTTTAAAACAACATGAATTTCAAAATGAATTTCAATCAGTGGCACAATGGTTTTGAAACATGACTGCACAGATCTTGGGTATATTTGAGTACAGGTATCTTATTTCACAGAGATCCCAGAGATAATCCAGAAAATATTATTATAAAAAAAAGAGGTGCTTTTTTGCAAAATGTATCACTGACAATAGCTTAGCTTGGTGAATTAGATGCAGCAAAAGCTAGCAACAGATTAGTTTTCCATTTGTAAAGTATACCACAATAAACGATGTAATGGTCTGCTATTGTAGCATCTCTACTTTAGGTTTTACCCTCCTGTCTGCAGGGCTGGAATTTTAGGTACCGATACAGCAACTTCTGGCAAAAATGTGTGGTATGTGAGGAAAAACTGGAATACAGGGATTGGCCCTCTTTTCCTCACATACCAAACTCTGTATACCAGACTTTCCATCGATTCCCTTACATATTACCACCTGCATACCAGCCAATTCCCACACATACCAATTACTCTATGCCAGTCTTACCCTCACATACCAACCCCTGCATGTCAGTCTTACCCTCACATACCAGCCCCTGCATGTCAGTCTTACTCTCACATACCAACCCCTGCATGTCAGTCTTTCCCTCACATCAAGCCTGTGCATGTCAGTCTTTTCCTCACATACCAACCCCTGCATGTCAGTCTTACCCTCACATCAAACCCCTGCATGTCAGTCTTTCCCTCACATACCAATCTCTGTATGTCAGTCTTTCCCTCACATACCAACCCGTGCATGTCAGTCTTACCCTCACATACCAACCCCTGTATGTCAGTCTTACCCTCACATACCAACTCCTGCATGTCAGTCTTTCCCTCACATACCAACCCATGCATGTCAGTCTTACCCTCACATACCAACCCCTGCATGTCAGTCTTACCCTCACATACCAACCCCTGTATGTCAGTCTTACCCTCACATACCAATTCCTGCATGTCAGTCTTTCCCTCACATACCAACCCCTGCATGTCAGTCTTACCCTCACATACCAACTCCTGCATGTCAGTCTTTCCCGCACATACTATCCCCTGCATGTCAGTCTTTCCCTCACATACCAATCCCTGTATGTCAGTCTTTCCCTCACATCCCAATCCCTGCATGTCAGTCTTTCCCTCACATACCAATCCCTGCATGTCAGTCTTTCCCTCACATACCAATCCCTGCATGTCAGTCTTACCCTCACATTAAACCCGTGCATGTCAGTCTTTCCCTCGCATACCAACCCCTGCATGTCAGTCTTTTCCCCTTTACATACCAATCCCTGCATGTCAGTCTTACCCTCACATTAAACCCATGCATGTCAGTCTTTCCCTCACATACCAATTCCTGCATGTCAGTCTTTCCCCCTTTACATACCAACCCCTGCATGTCAGTCTTTCCCTCACATACCAACCCCTGCATGTCAGTCTTTCCCTCACATACCAATCCCTGCATGTCAGACTTTCCCTCACATACCAACCCCTGCATGTCAGTCTTACCCTCACATCAAACCCCTGCATGTCAGTCTTTCCCTCTTTACATAGCAACCCCTGCATGTCAGTCTTTCCCTCACATACCAACCCCTGCATGTCAGTCTTTCCCCCTTTACATACCAACCCCTGCATGTCAGTCTTACCCTTACATACCAACCCCTGCATGTCAGTCTTTCCCGCACATACTATCCCCTGCATGTTAGTCTTTCCCTCACATACCAACCTGTGCATGTCAGTCTTTCCCTCACATACCAATCCCTGCATGTTAGTCTTTCCCTCACATACCAACCTGTGCATGTCAGTCTTTCCCTTACATACCAACCCCTGCATGTCAGTCTTTCACTCACATACCAACCCCTGCATGTCAGTCTTTCCCCCTTTACATACCAACCCCTGCATGTCAGTCTTACCTCACATACCAACCCCTGCATGTCAGTCTTACCCTCACATACCAATCCCTGCATGTCAGTCTTTCCCTCACATACCAATCCCTGCATGTCAGTCTTTCCCTTACATAGAGCACCTGCCTGACAACCCTTCCCCCACATTCCATACTAGCATGTCAGTCTTTCCCTCCATCGATTTCACACACTGCAGCCTGGACAATTGTGTTGAGGGAAAATTTACATTACAACTAAACACTAATGGATTATATTTGTAAAATACAGTTGAAATGTATATTTTACAATTATAAATCATAGGTGATTAGTGGTAATACATCTTCAGCCTTAACATAAATGTCCTGGATGTATATCCCTAGTTGTCAGTGGCTATAGGTGCCAGTGTGACAGCTCAGCAATAGGGTCATGATCAGGGAGTTTAATGTGTTCTGGCTAAACATGAATTTATGACCAATTACCAACAATTTCAATTTCCATCCATTTCCAATATTTTACAAATAGAAATTGGTGATACCGTCGTTAAGGAAACTATTCTTTTGCAGATCCTTCAGCCAATACCTGAAAACCAGTACCGTAATGTACCTGGACCCCAAATCAGTGTAAATTGCTGCCTATATGGGTAAAACTGAAGGTGTCCTTATGGGAAGGAACAGGTCATTTCAGCAGGTGAATGGCCTTGCAGTTAAAATGGTCTTCTTAACAAAATACCCTTCCTGAGCCACACCTCTGTGCATTTACCGCATGTGCGAAGGTATGGCAGACCTCACAGAAGAGGGAAGTGATCTCCCTTGTCACTCCCCTCTTTCATGCAGACTGTACATGACTAATGCTTGTTCCGTACAACCGCTGATCAACATGCAACCACTAAAACCCAGCCCTGCTTTAAGATTTAAATGCTCTTCCCGCCGACCTTACGGACATTAGGTGGGCGGAGGTGATGTGCCGTTCTGTGGATGGATCTCCAGGTGTATGAATCTAAGTTCCATACACCAGTAGATCCGTTAACAGAACATCTATTTGGCACATACACACATTCGTCCAGACACCCAATTCAGGCACTTTGCATATATCGGATGCCGGACGGAGTATGTATCCGGTCCTGAATGAGGATACACCCATTTCACCTAAGTTATTGGACACGACTAGAGCTGAAATGATTATGGTCTATTCCTTCTGCTGTCGGTTTGAGGTTACAACAAAGCATGCACATGTATTAGCTAGAATGAGGTCAAAAGTTCCCAGTACTACCTATCTCTGGACCTGATCAGGGCCATCTTTTACACTGGGCACGGTGGGTAGCTGCCCATGGCCCTACAAGTCTAGGGGCCCTTGAGCACTACAGCACGGCCCCAGCAGTCAAGGCATATTTAGACTCACTGTCTTGCAATTCCACTGGGGTAATCTCCAACTCCCTAGAGGCCACCAGTGAATTCCACTGCTCCATCTCTTATTGAATGGATCAGATCTTCCACTTAGCTCCCTGACACCATGCACCATGTGTATGCAGTCACACAGCGACACAGACATATAGTGCCAAGCACTCCTGACACCACGCGGCTGCGCTGCTTTAGTAATAAACCGGCAGTCGGTTCAGACATAGTGCTTGGCATTATATGTCTGTGTCACTGTGCGACGGCGTAACCATCACTATGATGCTGGTGTGACCTAGGTCAGACCAGTGTCATCACTGCAGAGAAAGTGCATCATGAAGGAAAGAAGAAGACTTAAAAACAGGTAAGAAAGTAAAGAAATAAGTGTGTGTATGTGGATTGCTGGACAAATAAGGAGGGAGCAGAAGGCTGACTACACACTATCAGGGACAAAAGGCTGGCTGGACATACAAGGAGGGGACGGAAGGCTGAATACACACAACAGCAGGGGGTAAAAGGCTGGCTGGACATACAAGGAGGGGACAGAAGGACTGGCTGGACACACACAAAGTGGAGGAGTTTGGATGGCAATAGAGACACACAAGAAGGGACAAAAGTGTGAAGGAGGGCACAGTGATGATCAAGTTTTGGTTACATTTTTATTTCTATAAATGGGTTGGTAGGGAGCCCCTGTGCATTGCTTTGCCCAGGTCCTACAATGCTGTTAAGACGGCCCTGGACCTGATTCAGATCTCTGTGTAACTTACGTGCGCACGGAGATCTGCTATTCGCACGAATGAGGGAAGTGCATGACCCTGTCACTCCTCTCTTTCTGAAGGAGATTATGTGTCCAGAAACCTACCATAACTGCTGTTCTCCTCCCTTGGTCCTTCATTAGCATGCCTAACATAGTCTGTCTGGTGGGGTCTAGGCATGCGGATTTGAAGTGTCAGCCCCTTCAACGGAAGTTCTTAAGGAGGGACTTAACACAAGTAACAAATGGCGTGTGCATGCACCATTGTTATATGTTAAGGGGACTTACGCAAGTCCCCTTACAGACTTATTTCAGAATCAGGGCCTCTATCTTTAAGCAGATTGTACTCATCAAGTCTTATTATTCTATATGATAATCTTTGCATGTTAATAATATGCATCTTACTTTAAGACAGTTTTCTTTCCAGTAATTATTTCTAATTAGTTTGGTGAAATAGTCATAATAAATTCCATAGATATTGTATGTCAGGTTGCATTATTTTTCCTTTTGTAATATAAAATGATAATTAGTTATTAGCATAACTATGCTACATAAGTATGATTATGTTACAGAATATGAAATATTGTAGGGTAATGCTGACATGTATTAGCATACTAGACTATCATAAATCATTCAGTGACTGCATGTATGTATATCCCTAACATAATTTATATCGCCCAATGAAACCACTGGGAGATTGTGACACATCTTACTACACATCTACCACAACTTTAACTTAGAGATTGGTAATTCATTTCATTAGTAACTATAATAAACTGGATTTATTGACTTCATATTTTCTACTTGCTGAGATTAAATGACTCTAGATCTTTTTTTTTAGGAACACAGCTTATATATTTGTTCACATAATACAGAAACACGTTTTGAGGCTATGTGGAATGGAACCGGATGTTACCATTTCTGTGCATCATTGGAAAAGAAAATCCATTTTATAGACACTGCATGCTGCTTAAAATCATAAGTTTCTTTAGTGAATTAATTAACCTGGTCCAGTAAGTATAAGTATATTGTATAATATGATAAGGGGTTTCAGCTGGATTTTGCTATTCATATAACATATAACAGTGGTGTGAAATTCAAGGGTAGAGAAGGGCAAACCAATGGTTCTTATATTCAGTAGAATATGTCATTGGTGATTCACAGATAGTAAAGAATTGAGCTAAACACACCCCCAGCTTTGGGACTGCTAAGTACGTGTGCTTTTCTTGGTGAGGATATTTAAGTGCGGATATTTTTCTTTACTGTTAATCACATGTAGGTCATTAGGTTCTTAAAGTTAAACGACAATCACTGATATGGCCCTAAATTCAATTGCTGTTTAAAAACACTAAATCTACTTGTATTAATGTGTAAACTATTATATAAGTATTAAATAAATGTTGAAATAGTTTTTGTTCAAATTTGAACTTGTTTCATTGTTTGCTTAATCCTTAATGTCCTGTGCAAAAATCTTTTGCCTGTTCAATGTTTGTAAATAAGTTTGCTTAGTATATTTGGGATTTATTTTCTTTGTTTTTTTCCTTTATTTTTTACTAATGATATTATTTTACTATTAAAAATCCCTTTCTTATAAGACAAAATAATAAAATTATAAAAATGTTGAAAAAAATTTAATATCAAAAATAAAAAATAATATTAATTCAATGTAAGCAAATATGTTTTATAAAACATACAGCATCATTAAACATTATAAAAATGAATGCAAGATGCATAGGGTAGCTAAGAACCACGTGGAGACCAACTTAAGAATGTCCATGCGTATGTTAGTTTCCACAAAGCCTTCTTAACTGTGACTCATTCCTCAGTCTCCAGTAATTCCCATACTGTACGTAAGTAGCTCGTGTCCTACTCATTTGCATTAAGAGTCTTGCCCCTCTAGCCACACATGCGGATGTCATTCCATTCTGAAACATGAACCATTATGGCTATGGTTTACTTGCATAGCTTTTAGTTCTGGACATGCTTACTTTAACCGTTCTGAAAAATATGCACTAAAATCCTGTTCTTACTTTGTCTTCAGAAATAGGGCTCAGGGTAGAGTTGTGTATATGTTTTTGTTAAAAGTATGCACTCACAATGCATATGTAATTAGTGTGTGATGATATACTATGTGAACATTTTTGTGACCTCTCAGCATTAGTAACATACATATGTACCAGCAGTAGGACCAGACATGACTCTCATGCCTACATAGAAATGCCATATGTCCAAATGTGTACAGCTTATTAGTACATTAATTTGTGCACACATCTGCAGTGCATACACACTGCTAGAACACCAGTCGCTAAAATCCCACTGTGTACGTACAACTACACATTAGGCATATAGCGTCCATCTACCCGCGCTGTACCATAAATAGAAAATAATATTACTTTCAATAAAATATAAAGAATAAAATGAAAGCATTTTTCATCTATTCCACTTTAGCTAATAAATATCCTGAGACTGACAAATTTTCCTTATTAGAATGAGCGTCAATGTGTCCTATACAAAGCATTCACAATACATTCATGGAATAGGAATTTCTTCTAACTGTAAGATCTCTGCTAATAATACCCATAAAAGGGTGTGGTTTGCTATTCCAATTATCTGAATGCAGACAGTTAACATGCTGGTACAAAAATGCTGGCATCATTCACTGATCGTTAACGCGACATTTATTCTAATCAAGTTAATAATAATAATAATAATAATAATAATTATTATTATTATATTATAATATAAGAACAATAATAATTGTAATGCTTACATATTTGGCGTTACAATAATCCTGACACTAACCCTTATCCTAACCCTAACCTTAACCCTAATCCTAACCCTAATTCCTAACCCTGGGCCAGATTTAGATTTACGTCACCCAACTTCCACAAGCTGCTTGTAGATGACTTTCTGTGCATGTCCATGCCAGATGTTATGCAACAAATTTCCAGATGTTCTGTACACCTGGCGATCTGTGCGACAGGGCAGCTCATCCCCTCCACTTTCCATACAGAACAGTGGTCATACAGACCGCTGATCCACACAAGGAGATTTAAGGCAGTGTAACTGATGAGAGAGAGAGGGGAGTTCTGTGCGGACTGACACACCTCCATGTGTATGGAAAACGCACAGTGGTCTGAATCCAGACCCCTAACTCAAACTCCTAACCACAAACTGGGGAAGCACAGCAGAGTACAGCAGGTACTGGGGATAGTTAAATTCGGCATGGATATTCAGCATTATGGTGTTAGTTGTATCACTTTGGAAATAGCGATTGCTACATGCCCTCATAAAATAAATAGAATTTCTATGTAGAGTTAAAATAAGTCATAGGGCCAGATTTACTAAGCTGCGGGTTTAGAGAAGTGGAGATGTTGCCCATGCCATGACAACCAATCAGATCCTAGCTGACATTCTCTAGTATGTAATAGAAAAGTAAGAGCTAGAATCGGATTGGTTGCCATGGGCAACATGTCCACTTTTCCAAACCCGCAGATTAGTAAATCTGGCCATAGTGTTGATATGTAGAACAAAACAGACTAGTATCAATATAGGATCATTGGGGTAGATCCAGAACTACGTCCATCCAGAGCGCATACGTAGTAGCTATTGTACGTAATCTGCGTATCGTTTCGATACGAAGATTGCGTATATGGAGTCTTTTAGACCGCATATATGCAATCTACGTATCGAAACGCTATTGGTCATTGAATTACGTCCATCTATGGAAGACGGACGTAGTTCTGGATCCGGCCCATTATCTATAATACATTCCAAATAAGATTGCGTATATGGAGTCTTTTAGACCGCATATATGCAATCTACGTATCGAAACGCTATTGGTCATTGAATTACGTCCATCTATGGAAGACGGACGTAGTTCTGGATCCGGCCCATTATCTATAATACATTCCAAATATATAT